>JAUMHA010382328.1:0-25094 GCA_032359765.1 Saxidomus gigantea
AAAACAACTGGTTTTATTTCTTTTGCAATTTGTTCTACCTCGGGCACTTTTTTGAGCCAGGGTTACTAGTCTAATAGTGCGGCATATCATAAAACGGACGATTTAAAGGTTTTGTACAATTTTGATGATAGAGGCGTTGGCAAGTTAAAAGATTCGTTGTTTGTTTTTGTTTAATTCCGAGTTTTGTTATTAAAATTCAAAAGTACCAAGTGGTTCCATAATGTATTACGATGTTCCGATAGTTTATGATCACAAAAACAATACTCTAGCTGCTTACATGGAAATATCGGGTAAAAGACTTTAAATTAATTGGCTAGTTTTCTTTTAGTGTCTTCGGTCTGACTTGTTGTGATCAAACCCGCGTAGGAAAATAGTTTTAGCAGATAACTCGTTGATTTTCTTTTATTCATGTTATATTCTAAAATCGTTTTGACACATAATCAATGTCAACAGCAAAGCCTGTTGGTTTTCCCTTTATATAGTATTTTATAAATGTGAGCTGCGTTCAATCTGTAGGATTCTTTTAGACTGAAATTAAGGGTCGTTACTTAAACCCGGAACGGAAGAGGTTCTCCGGTGTTAAAAGTAGAGGATGCGTGTCTTGAAATACGGGCTATATTTGTGAGTGACTGACGTCACACTGTACTGAATGTAATGATAGCCGACAGTGTAAGAGAGTGATATTTTCATGGGAGAAGCCATTACAGGGACAACGACATCAATGATCATTTACTGGTAAAAATATTTTGAATAAATTAACATTTTTCTGCTGAAGAAGAACACATCTTAACGAAATTCCGTTAAGATTTTCCCTTTTAAACTTAACTTGATTTTGGGTAATTTCATTCAAAGTTTCGTTGTTTAATTTAGGCCGTCAATCTATGAAATATTTGATAATATCTTAACGAAATTCAGTTAAGAATTTGCGACATAAACATGTTTTAGCAAAATACACGCACTTAAATAGAATTTCTGTCTTGGTTACATTTAGGCCGTCCGTCTATGAAATATTTGATGATTTCTTTACAAAATTATATTAAGAATCTGGCGACATAAATATGTTAAAGTAAAATACACGCATTTAAATAGAATATCTTTCTTTGTTACATTTAGGCCGTCAATTAAATCACTTTCAAAGGCATATTTTGAAGGCCTTGAGCGAACACTTGATTTAGATCTAGAACGAAATGAAATATCTTGCTTAGAAGAAAACACGTTTGATTCAATGAAAATAAATTTACAAAAAATATCATTATCTAGGAACAGATTGACAAATATTACCATTCCAAATGTATTTGACACTCTCAATATATCATATCTTCTATTGGATCACAATTTGATACAGAGTGTGTATGGTACATTTTCAAAAATACATAAATTACAGCACCTATATATATCATGCAACAAAATAGAAAGTATAAAGAATTTATTTAAAAACATGTTTAATATAAAGCACCTGAATGCTAGCTCAAATTTGATCAAAGAAATTCGAGAAGATGATTTAATAAAATTGAAATATTTGATATATCAAATAATAAAATAATGCAATTGTCAGATAAGGTATTCAATGATTTTATAACGGTTAAAGAAATAATCCTTAGGAATAACAAATTGTTAACACTTCCTGAAGACATCTGTGTACAATGTAAACACATTACTGCCCTGGATATAAGTCAAAATAGATTAAACGTTAGACAATTTAGAATCAATTCACAATTCATTATGGCTTTTTTGACATTTAAATACCGATATGAAATCAAAGTCATTGCCTTTTATAAGTGGAACATTCGCTTAAGATGCTGTTTTAGAAAGAAAAGACAGAAGACCACATTCAAGTATGATGCTTTCATCTGTTTTGCCGAAGAAGATTTAGATTTTGTCAAGAACAGAATAAACACATTACTGCCCTGGATATAAGTCAAAATAGATTAAACGTTAGACAATTTAGAATCGGTTCCAACTTTCTTAAATGGCTTGACGTTTCTAACAATGAATTGGAAAACATTCCAAAACTGTTTAACAGCAATGACACATACATATGTAATTCACTCGAAACATTATATGCTAGTAGAAATAGTATAAAACAGTTTTCTATCGATTGCCAATTATGCTTGGTAACACTTGATATCGGTTATAACGAAATAGAGTCAATTCCACAGCTTGAAAAATTGGCAAAATTAAAAACCGTTCAACTTCGAGGAAATCAACTACAAAGTCTTCAAAAATTATGTGGCAAAGATAGTGTATTAAGGTACGTCGATTTTGGAGAAAATATAATAAACACTATTGACACCGACGCTTTCGAAAACTGCCTGAAACTGGAAACGTTATTGCTTGATCATAACAGACTCAAAACGCTTATCAAAATTCCGACATCGCTTAAAATGTTATCGTTATCGAAAAATCCTTTCAACTGCGCGTGTGAACTAAAACATTTTGTAGATACAATAACTTTAAACAAAGCCCTTCATACAAATAACATTACTTGTTTGCTAAATGGACACTATTTAGACATTAAGAAAGCCAATATACAAGAATGTGTTATGGATCATACTAAACAATTAATCATTGATATAGTTGTTCCGATAGGAAGCATTGTTCTAGTTGGTTTCATTATGGCTTTTTTGACATTTAAATACCGATATGAAATCAAAGTCATTGCCTTTTATAAGTGGAACATTCGCTTAAGATGCTGTTTTAGAAAGAAAAGACAGAAGACCACATTCAAGTATGATGCTTTCATCTGTTTTGCCGAAGAAGATTTAGATTTTGTCAAGAACAGAATAATTGATTTATTAGAGCCTAGATTTAGACTGTGTGTATATTATCGAGACTTTCCAGTTGGAACGGATATTGCAGAAGCTATTCTAGACGTGATCGATGATAGTTCTGTTATAATAGTGCTGCTATCCGAGGCATTTCTTCAAAGTAGATGGGGCAATTTTGAGTTCAGACATGCTCATCATAATTCAATGCAAAATGAAGATCAGAAACTGCTTGCTATTGTTCTTGAAGAGTCAGCATTGGATATGAAATTAGATCTTACACTGAAAAGCATTCTTTTCTCAAAGGCCTACCTGAAGAAGAACGACAAATTGTTTGATCAGAAACTGTTTCATGCAATGCCAGCGAAAACCGTTTATGATGAAGAAAGTGATGTTAGAAATTTTGCAAGAGATTATAATAATGCAAATGAACAAGAACGTTTGATTAACTAATATGTGTGATAAGCTCACCCGGCTTTAACAATCTTCTCCTCTGAAACCACAAGGTCTAGAGCTTTGTTCAAATTATGTCCCTGGGATCACTTTTGGAGCCGCCCAGGGGGTCACTTGGTTTACAAAGATGTATATAGGAAAACATATTTGGTATGTAACACTGTCTAGTTGTCTTCGACTTACTAATTACAATGTTTTTGGCATAACAAATGTACTAGTACTCAAGGACGATCCTACATTTTATTGTGTTTTCTAACATATTTACGAGATTTTATATATTGTTAGGGTATAAAACATATATCTTGTTAATAAGAAAGTTTGATGACAAACATTATATATAATCTAATGGGCACCTTTTTAAGCACAACCTCAAATGTGGTTTAAACAAAGGCCATTCATTCATGTTTAATTATGAACATTTATGAAATAACACGAAGTGAAGGTTCAAAATGTAGTCCAAAACAAACAAAAATGGAAAAAAACCCATTAAATTGGTCGTCGTTTATATCGATTTTTACAATGTTCTCAGATTATGACTTTCTTACTTGTTTTACAGGCGTAATATCCAAGCTTCATTTTAGTGAATATAAATTTTAACACTAAGGTAATCGGCCTTATATCTGAGATAGTTAAGCAATCTATACATATTCGAGGGTGATGATGGAGGGAGGCCATGTGTTATATGACTGTTTTGCACTTAAAAAGGGCAGATCTAGCCCAGGGAAATTTTAATTAAACATGAGCATGACACTTGTAACCTTCATAAAGTTTTTTTTAAAGTCAGTTTAGGGAAATACGAGATGTTTTGGGGACCTAAAATATAAAATATATTTGAGATAGAGATATAATAGCATCTTTATGTTTTTCTTTTATAATAGAAGTGTTTTTCAATACAAAGGAGACAGTATGATAAAATAAATTGTAATGTAGAAAAAAGACTGTTAAAACTACCACAATTGTCGTAAAATCATGACCATTGAAAAGTGTGTTTTCTATTTTATTTTCCTTAAGAATATTCGAAACTATGTTTTTTATTGTTTCATCTCAAGTTAACGTTATACACTTGATTATATGTATTGTTTTTTTTAGATTGCTGGTTTTTCATAACTTTCAGTTTACCTGATAAACTCTATCCTTTTCATTTTGTCATTTTGTCAGTTTTGAACGGATCACTTCATCTTTGACATTCTTTCTGTCTGCTAGTATCTTTCTATCATTCAAGCCTCTTGAAAGTGGCATTTATGTCAAGTTATAAAAAAATCCACCCTGAACATAACATCCACCCTGAACATGACATCCACCTTGAATCAGTAAGTTCGAACTTAGTATTGGGTAAATAAGTGCTGATCGCAGCAATGCAATCATAGAAAGAAAATGCAACGAATATATTTGTAAATCCTTGTTTCATTAAATATTTTGAGCTGGTGAAGCCATTATTTTCAGTATATCTGTGAGTCCAGCTATATTCTCTTACGTAATGGTTTCTTAGGCGCATGCACGTAATTCTTGTAACTGGCACATTATTTCCATGATCATGGAGGTCGCCACCTTGGTGCTGTGCTTGACACATCCAGTGTTAGTAGCAAAGATAATGTGAAGTAAGTTGGAAATTAATCTACTTGTGTTTAAAGTTACACAAAATTTGGGACGTCAGTGTGAGCAGCGTACCGCAAATATTGCATTTCTACCCATTGGTTTAACTAAAGGTTTGAAAATCTTCATATACAATAGCAGTTATGTCCAGACGTCAGTAATTTAATGCGTCATATTTTCAAATTGTCTTTTATTACTTTTTCAAATCATGCCCTTGTTAGGATTGAACGTTCCTTCACTTTTTGCTTTACAAAAATGCGCTGTACTCTGTAGAAAAAAACCTTCTATAAAGCGGGCAACAAGTATCCAAAGAAATTTCCAGATGCAGGAAAATACTCCTTTGGGTGAAAACACATATGTGAAGCAAAAGTGGCACCAGCATTTGGTCACTTTTAGGGTAAAGATGAAAGGAAAAGGCACACTCCTTGCAATAAAACAAATTAAAAATACTTAACAGGTGTTCATACGCACATAAAATAATTTCCAGCATTGCCGATTTGCATTACGTTGGAAATAAAAAAAGAAAGTATTTAGCACAATATTTGACAATAACATAATGCATAAAGAATATATAAGGAAATGTCTGTCAGTGTATATTTAGCCAATTACAGCACCAATATGCAGACATACTTTTGACAGGACACTTGCAGATGATGTAAAGGCTGGATATGAACTGCATCAAAACAGAAAAGAAATGAAAAACAAAAAAGTCAGAAAACTAGCTGGCAAAAGAGAACAGTAAATGCATTGTTGCATCTTTGACATTCAAGCTGTTTGGTATACAACCAAACTGTATTACATGAGAAAGTTTTGCTGTTACAACTGAACTGTGTAAGTAACAAGAAGGGTAACTGTTACTTGCGGTCAGACGTCAACGAAAAACATTGATCAATTCAAATTTAAACCTGTCATCTTGATCTCCCTGCCGAAATCAATAGCACAGGTTATTTTCTTCTCTGACTCATGCACTGATCAGAATTAATTCAAAGTCAAATTGTCGCTTCATGGCTCCTTAATTAAATATAAAACATTGATTCCAAATTCCTATAAAGTGGCCACACCGGTATCGAGTACGATTGAATGAATTTGCAAAGTCTTAAACCAAGATTAAAGTTCCAAACGAACGGGATGCGGTTTAGTTTATACTAATTTAGTTATTCTCGATTGCAAAACAAGTTCTTACAACATATATAAATCGCTCTCGAGACTCATTCCAGATGTAATCAACCTCGAAGAGAGACAGACAATGTGGAATAATGTTTGTCTTGCCCAAGGACACTTCCGACACGGCGATGGTAGGGATCGAACAGGATGCGGTGATTACAATTGCTTAGATGGAAAGATCCATGTAATGAATTGCCACTTGATAAACATTATGACTTTATAGACTTCAGAGGCATTAACATCTAAGACAGATAGTAATAAATTAGTAAAATGGACAAACATAAATGGATACACGCAGAAAAAAGCCTTCTAAAATTCGACATATAGGATGTCGAATTTGAATGCATCAAACTTATAAACAGAAAAATATCCCAAAATGTAACCTGAACCTTTGTATAATCCATTTCAAGTGCAGAAAGAATGATTTATTTGCATTGTACAAACAAGCTGTAGTCCACAATGATTTAATTAAATTTTAAAAACTTAAATGTCTTCTATGATGCAGGCATTCAGTTAATATGTACAACACTCACAGGAACAATTACAAAATTGTTAAAAAGAACAAATCAAAGTTACAGTTGCTCGTTAAGTTTACATATGCTGTAAAGAGAGTACTTTGAAAGCAAAAACCTCTAAACCATAAAACAATGCAAATGGCAATAGAGCAGATATATGTTATAGATGTTTCAGACGTCTATTTTTAAAAACATTTCATGTTAAAACAGAGCATGCCTAAATAATTTGTTTTGACACGTTCATAACATAATGGTTGCATGTTTATGTACTACATCTTAGCACAATATATTCTGTATAGCCCTATTTGTATCTCCTTAAAGCTAGATCATATTATCCACATATACACCATACTCGCTTGAATGTTTCCATTAAAATGTAACAGTGTTGAAAACCAAAACCGGACATATTTAACTATTTGCTTCTGGCACCAAAGATATTGTAAACTTAAGACGTTTATACCAGCCAAAGAGTTGTAGATGCGTGGTTTTAACATTCGGTTATCTATATACTTTTCCAGTCTATTTCAAAAACAAAAGCACTTATTTCAACATACATAGTTCTGTCTGAAGAAAAATTAAAAATATTAAGAGATATGTTTATGCCCAAGGAAAACTATCATTTTCTCATATTTTAAAGAGATATCTAATAATAGCTATACATAGCTGGAAATATTAGCCTATGAACTTTATAGTGGTAAAAGAGTTTCTTGTAATAAAAGTTATTTAAATATAAAACAGTTTTTCCTTTCTCCTGAAAAAATGTTCAAATCGCGGATACTTGGTACTGGCTTTAAGCCCACGAAGTGTATATATCCAAGCATGACTCTAAAAATGCAAGATATTGTTAAGAATGGTAAAACACAATGTTAAAGCTAGAGCAACAAGTGATGTTTGACGGCTCCCTTAAAATGCTCAAAAACTGTAATATTACGTATCAACTGTGGCAAGTTCTTCCAGAGGATACATCCCTGATAACCAAAGACTTTTGATCAAATCCCTCACCTTAAGAATACAGAAAAACACATTTGTCATTTCTGGCTTAACTTTGAAAACATGACACAAAATAATTTGGTTAATATGTTTATCAACTGGCAGCCACTTTAAATACCTAAACTGGCCTGGACCAACACGAGGCATAGAATCCATATTCAATATTTGTTTTGGGTTGTTTGAATTCTACCTTTCAACAACTGTGTTCAACATTGGTACCAAAAGGACATAATCAAAGTGGCACAGGGTGAGGGATGTAATCAATAACTTTCTGGTATGTTGTGTTAGAAAATCATGTTTTCTATACAGGAACTTTAATCTAGCATTGACTTTACTTATAACTGACCTTGCAATAGGCTCACCAGACAGGCTTTGGTCCAAACATCTACATATGCATGGGTTACCTACACCACCACTTTCTTATCCGATTAAATAGTTGAATTGTTATAAATATAAGGCCGTTGACCTTATAATTTAAATTTGGTTTCTCTAAAAAATGAACCTTGGATATTACTTGGATGAAACAATTTTGAGGGTGTACTTGAAGAAGTGTACATAAGACGTGGTGTGTCATTTATTTTTATCTCATGAATTTTATTAACCAGGTGATACCCTAACAATATGCAAACTTTCATAAAGCCAGACAAATGATGGGATGCACCGATTGTCTTTAAGTAACGCCAAAAACATTATACATGTACATGATCGTTATCTTTAAACTTTAAGCTCGTAAGTGTAAAATCAAGTAGCTACATTACACACATTAATTGATTAAACGTTCCTGATCGTTTACATCAATGTTTTCTATTGCAAAATTGCTAACCTCATTTTCAGTTTTCTCTGGCATTGTATGGAACAATTTCTGATTAAATTGCCTATCGGTCTTCTTTCGATATGCCTTTGAGAAGAGAATGCTTTTCAATGTAAGATATAATTTCATGTTCAATACTGACTCTTCAAGAACAATGACAAGCAGTTTCTGGTCTTCATTTTGCATTGAATTATGATGAGCATGTCTGAACTCAAAATTTCCCCATCTACTTTGAAGAAATGCCTCAGATAGCAGTACTATTATAACAGAACTATCATCGATTACATCAACAATAGCCTCTGCAATATCCGTTCCAACTGGAAAGTCTCGATATTATACACAAAGTCTAAATCTAGGCTCTAATAAATCAATTAATCTGTTCTTGACAAAATCTAAATCTTCTTCGGCAAAACAAATAAAAGCATCATACTTGAATGTAGTCTTCTGTCTTTTCTTTCCAAAGCAACATCGTAATCGAATGTTCCATTTATAGAAGGCTATGACCTCGATTTCATATCGGTACTTAAATGCTACAAAAGCCAAAATAATGCCCATTAGAACAACGCTTCCTATCGGAACAACTATATCAATGATTAATTGTTTTGAATGGTCCTTTACACATTCTTGTATATTGGCTTTTTTAATGTCTAAATAGTGTCCATTTAGCAAACAAGTAATGTTATCTGTATGAAGGGCTTTGTTTAAAGTTATTGTATCTACAAAAGGTTTTAGTTCACACGCGCAGTTGAAAGGATTTGTCGACAATGTTAACATTTTAAGCGTTGTTGGAATTTTGATGAGCGTTTTGAGTCTGTTATGATCTAGCAATAACGTTTCCAGTTTCAGGCAGTTTTCAAAAGCGTCGATGGCAATGCTATTTATGTTATTTTCTCCGCAATCGACGTATTCTTACATACTATTTTTGCCACACAACGCCTTTTTCTGAAGTTGAATTGTTTTTAATTTTGGCATTTTCTCAAGTTGTTGAAGGATCTTTATTTCGTTATAACCAATATCAAGTGCTACCAAGCATAGTTGCCAATCAATTGCAAAAATATTTTATATTATTTCTACTAGCATAGAATGTTTCAAGGGCATTAGATTTGTATGTGCCATTACTATAAAATAATTTTGGAATGTTTTCAAATACTTTGGTAGAAACGTCAAGAAATTTAAGACTGTTTGAGCCGATTCTAAATTGTCTAACGTCTAACCTACTTTGACTTATGTCCAGAGCAGTAACGTGTTTACAATTTATACAGAAGTCTTCAAGAATTGTTGATAAGTTGTTGCTCCTAAGGTTTATTTCTTTATAAAGTCATTGAATACCTTATTTGGCAATTGCGTTATTTTATTATTTGATATATCAAATATTTCAATTTTACTCATGTTCCATAAGTCATCTTCTCGGAGTTCTTTTATTAAATTTGAGCTGACATTCAAATATTTCATATTAAATGTATTTTTAAATACATTCTTCATACATTTTATTTTGTTGCAAGAAATGTCTAGGTGCTGTAATAGATGTATCCTTGAAAATGTGCCATGCACACTCTCTATCAAATTGTTATCCAATAGAAGATATGATATATTGAGAGTGTCAAATACATTTGGAATGGTAATATTTGATAACCTATTTCGAGATAATGATATCTTTTGTAAATTTATGTTCATTGAATCAAACGTGTTTTCTTCTAAGCAAGATATTTCATTTCGTTCTAGATCTAAATCAAGTGTTGGCTCAAGGCCTTCAAAATATGCCTTTGAAAGTGATTTAATTGAAGCATTTGTAACTGCCAACACACCATCTACTGCAAACGGTTTGAATGTATACGGTTTGATTTTTAACAAAGTATTATCATTAAACACAAGATAATTAATTGATAGGTTCATACATTCTGACTTATTTGAAGTTTGAATACCATTTATTAAAGTCTTTCTAATTTGTAAAAATTCAAGTTTTGGATTATAACAGAAATGTTTTGCGGAAATGTATTTTATATCATTTCTCTCCACATCCAGCTGTAACAGGTCTGAGCAATCCTCGAAAGCCCGTAAGCTTATGGACTTCAGTTCGTTGTTATGAATATATATTCCTGTTAAGCGTTTAAGGCCGCGAAATGCGTTGTCTGAAAGATGATCAACTCGACAGTTCATGAACAAGAAAGATAAGAGTAAAGTGTAATTGGTTAGGTGTCCATCATTGATGTCTTTTCCAAGCATCGAACTGTTATAGTGGTGACAAATCAGCTCAAGGTTTGACGTATCGCGATTTAGATAAATCCATGGACTCGTTGTTAAAGTTGTATTTAAAACAAACTCTGGAGAGATCATCCACCAGAATTCGGAAGGATAAGTAAACTTAGGAAATTCGTAGCCAAGAACTCTGTGGGCGTATGTTGTTCTCCAAATTGGAGGCCAGGCAGCAATTGCCGTAAAATATCCTTTAGTTCTGTTGTCATGTCCAACACCTAGGCTAATAATACTTTTCCCTAAAATTGCTATTATCATCGTATGCTAAATGCATACATTAATTTTTCCCATTCTTTTAATTCAAAGTTCCAAATTCAGAATAAATCAGTACAGTGTGTATTTAATTCATCTGTTTATCAGTTCATCACTTTCATTTAAAATTCTGAAAATCACTTTAAAAATGTATTTTAAAGAGTCAAACCTTTAACAGTAGTGTTTTAGAACCACATCTACACAAAACACATTAATCAGCGTGTTTTCTTCGTCAAATTATTTTTCCATCTCAAGTGTTATTTTCACAGAGAAAATTGCATTCTCCAATTTTTAAAAACGTACCTGTTATTTTCTTGAAACCATAGAGTATATCAAAATACTTTGTCTATAGATCATTTAATGACTCATTCAGCGAAATATGCTTCACCAATAATAATTTCCCTAACAAAATAACATCTACATTGTGTTGACATGACGATGGTTTGGCGGACGTTATACAAATACCCACTTCATATCATGAATTACAAGAGTTAATCATTTGAAATTTAATCCAAGGGAATATTACGCCCTGTGTGCTGTATTTTTTGACATACTCTAAACCTTTTTCAAAATGATGTGTTAAAAATTGATTAATTATCCCACAGTTTGTGAAATTTGAGTATTTTCTCTTTCACTATAGAAACAAAACCACCGCTTGATAAATGTGTTGCATTGTGTTTTACTTCCAAATTTCCAGGAGGACATAGGGATGTAGGTAGACTTATCTGAATTGCAACCCGACATTTTGCATGCAATTAATCAAGAAGTTTGCTCATTTATGGTAATACTCTAGCTGGTCATTAAACACCGTGATGCTTCATCTGCATTACTATTGTCTGAACAGCAATATGTGACTATGATGAGCTCTATTCACAAATTTAAAATGTTTACACTAATTGTTTATGTAACTGACTCCCGTAGTGTTATCAGAGAAAAAATACCCTTTTCTCTGAGCATGATTCATGAATGGTTTCGATGCGTGAAATATTGCCAAATATTCCAATGCATTAATATGTTACTACATTTTGAACTGTTCGATTTACCACCAATTTTACAGTCACTTAAGCTCGAACCCAAAACTAATCGGGATGCGTACTTCTGAAGGCTGATGCATGATATTTCGTACTTGGAATTTAAGATTTTCTAACCAACAGCGCCATTCATTTATCATGTTAAGATTAATTTTCATCATGGCATTCTGATTATCCCTTTTTAAAGGAAGTGTCCGACTTGCAGATTCCATCGTGGAAAAACTCAATGACTTTTGCAACCTCTCTGGTTGTTGATTTTATTTTTACGAATGAGATTCTTAAAAGCAGATAAATTGGATTCTTGCCTTTATTTTGGTAACGGAACAATCATCCTTTCAGAGCCTGCAATGTTTCCAAAATATTGTATTTTAGTTGTCGGCACAGATACTGACTTTTTCTTTTTGACTATGAATCCTAGTGTAGTCATAAGGTCAATAGTAGCTACAGCATTCATAGTGCATTTTTCAATAGTGTCTCCGCAAAGGTGGTTGTCATCAGAGTTCACATATATATATATCATATATATATAACATCATATATATCTCAATTTTGCATATACATGTTTCAAAAGTTTAGTTAATATCCAAGACCCTTGCCCAACATTTATTTTGTCAAATGTATTGAAGAAATCTAAAATAGTTCTGCTCTTTTTAGTAATACGAGGAGTGTTCAAATATGAATGCATCTAAGTACATAAAATGTTACCTTGATAGATTTCAATGAAAATTTATTTTTGTCACCTCGAAGTATTCATCTCCAACAGATATGCAAAGATTAAGTCTTCTAATCAAATCCTTGAAGGCATTTTCATAGTCTTATAGGTATACTATGAAGACAGTGGAATATTGCAGAATCGAGGTGTTTGCGGTAGACAAATATTCGACAAGAAAGGTATTTTTTGAACATTGAGAACAAAAAGAAGTCACACGGGGCAAGGTCAGGCGAATACGGAGGGTGAGGGAGCACAACAGCCTTTTCCTGCTTCAGAAAGTCTTGTAAAATAGACGCCTTGTGCGATGATGCATTGTCATGTAGCAATCTGACATTGGTCAAAGCAGTTGAAAGTCTTCGATTTTTTAAATGTTTATCCAGTTTTCGAAGAACTTTAGTCTTGTAAAACTTCGCATTTACGGATTTGCCTTTAGGTACAGCAACCTGAATGGCAGGACCCTGATTTGTGAAGTATATGGCATATATTACCTTCTTGAAACTCACCCCAGATTTGATCGTGACCTCCGCGACCAAGCCGCTACGAAATCTGGAGAACCTACCCGGCCGTCTGCGTGGATAACACCTGACAGGTCTGTTTTGAAACGTTTTCTTTGTAGTCAAATATTCTACGAAACGAAAGACAAAACCACAATATATACCGAACAAACACAATAAATTAAATGCAAATACATTCCCGATACACAGGGTAAAATTGATCTACGATCAAAAAGAGTATGGCATAATCATATAGACAATGTACACTTTATATCTCTGCCATTAAATTCAACACTGCTCTGTGCATTAGCGACTTATCTCATTTAAGACGAAACGGAATTCTTTAAGAACATTGCAGTTTTCTTGGCAATTTGCAGAACACTCATCGAGTCCGCATGATAATGTGAGACTTAATAATAACTGCCAGTAATTTTTGTCCACAACCAAAATCTTCATCCATGTACTCAGCATTTTGTGTTTTCCAGTGTCGTGATATCTGACGACAAAACAACACGCCTTGCTAATGTTTTTACAAAACTATGTGGTCAGTCGCCCTTCATTTAATTCAATCGAACCAAAAATTGGTCAACGGTCATGACCAAGAAATGGGCACTTTCCTTATCAACTAGTGTTGTTTTATCTGATGTAATTTTTAATGAACACCTTGAGAACCGTACAAGGGACATTACTGAAAGATTGATTTTATTGACCAAGTCGGTAATGAAAAGAGATTGTTACCAGCTAAACGTTGGCAACATCACAACAGACAAAGCATGATCATAACTAGTAAGGGAACAACGATTAAACATAGCGTTGCCTGATATAAGCGATAACTTGCGTAAGACAACTTCTCCAACCTGAAAACAATGATTATTGTTTCGTTGGGTAAGTCAATGATACAATGATATCAACCATACATGTCTATCTATATATATTCACGAACAAGGAAGAGATAAGACCATTAATTTCAAAGTCTTTTTACATCTTTCATTTCTAAAGTGTTTTTTCTCATTTGTTCGTTAACTTTAAGAAAATTGAAAACTCTCGTTTGAAATATTAACATTGTATGGGTGAGAAATTGCAATGTCCAATTTATATCTCACCAGCAATTTTACCTAAGAAAATGTCTTGAGCCATAAAGAAGCACTCCCTTCATCTAGCAGATAATATTCTCGAAACATAGATAATGTGTTCAATGAACGTAAAATGATAAATAAATACAATTCCAAAGAAGAACCTATGGCGAAAAAAGCCTCGTTTTACCACAATTAGTCAATATCGAGGCTTTCTGTAATAAATCGTTAATTTTACAACAACAACTCTACATAGCTTATTGATAGGTTTATAGGTGTACGGTACTGCAGTATATTTTAAACGGCATATTTTATCGATAACAAGTGGGAATGCATAGCTGAAACTTTTAGGTTAAGTTATGATACTTCCAAAGATTCTATTATTTATGTTTTGGAGGTAATTCCGTTTGACATCAGTTATAGGGTATGCCCCTTTAAAATTTTGAGCAAATCGTATTTTTTTCTATTCAATCAAATCAGACAACACCTGAATTTAGGTTTTCATTCGCCAACAGTTTTGGTTGGTAATTCCCTTATTCCCTTTACATATTTTGATTCATACATTTTTCTAAAAATTAGTTTTCAGTTTCAAAACATTTTAATGATATTAAAGAACGAGAAGGTAATTTTCTGCTTCACTGGATTCCATGTACCCAAGAATAAATGTTTTGTATGTCAAATTTGCTTGTTGATTTGAAAAGAGAGTTTGAATGAAAATATTGACAGCTAGGTAGTTCTAGAATAGGTGCTCTATACTTTCTTGAATAGTTTCTACTTGCAATGGCATTAGAAAGGGGGTAAATGCTCTTCTCTAAACCAGGAAGGCCTAGAGCTGTGATAGCGGGTATAGCATTGTCTAGTGGACCTCTACTGAGCTTGTTCAATTAATGACATCCGGATCAAACCTGCTCGGGGAGTATTTTGATTTTACTTATGCTGTACAGGAAAAACTTTAAGAATATTTGTACTGGAACCACATAATGTTCAAATCCTGATCATATATAATAACATAAATGCTTGTTTCACTTATCTTTTCGCCGTGTTTGCCATGAATCAAAACACTTAACATAATCAAGCGAATAAGGTTGAGCAGTTTTCAAAAGAAGTGCAGACTATGAATTTACAATACGATGTTGTCAATGACATGCGGAAAGAAATAATTGTTTTGTAACCTGCCAATTTTCTCACATAGTCATAGTTGGTGAGAGCTTTACACTAAAAGAAATTATTCGAGCGAATAAAATGCAAATTTGCCCACCATGTTATCTTATCGATACAATCTCATGCATTTGCAAATAAAACATTTGCCACATTAAAGACGAATATGGTTATCATTATTTATTCTTATTAACAGGCATGAATACAATTAGGACATCCTTTTAACGCAACATTTTAATTCAATTCTTCGTAGACCCGACAGCTGACGAAAATATATTTTGAAAGAAGGGTAGTCTGAGGGAAAATTAAAACACACTTTTCCAACAAGACGCTGATATTTAGAGTCGATATTTTGTTACGATGAAGAAAGACGTGCATACATGCTGAAGACCATATGTAATTGCCGTCAAAAAAATACAAAACAAGACATTTAGATTATCTAAACGCACGAATTAAATTTATATGCTTTGTACGCACCGATTCGAAGTCAAAAATGGTTGTGCAAATGATAGTCATTCTTTCATTTCCCGTGTTTTAGAGTGACACACCAAGACATATATCTGTTTATGTTTTCTTTTAATTAAAAACGTAACTGATGTAAATGACGTCGTTGGCGACGTAGAGAAATACCTTCAAATTCTCGGTTGAAATGACGAATTTGTCTCTTTACTTGACGTTTTTCGAATAATATCTAGCATTTTATGACGTCACGCATGACGTCACACTGTACATGGTCGACGTTTGTGACTTTCCGACGGCTCGTTAAATGATGTAAGATGTCTATTAATATATAGAGGATATTTGTTTGTTTTGAGTGGATATGGAATATATCTAACCGAGAAGTGATACAGTTGTAATAGTTTCACGAGCGCGAAGCGCGAGTTCAAATGTAAAAATTGTATCACTTTGAGTCTGAGATGTATTCCATATCCACTTAAAACAAACAAATTTTCGTTTTTTGTTATGCTAAATTTTAAAACAAAATCAAAATTATGTTTATGCACTACTTTGAGTGATATGAAATCTATATCACCACTCTATATTTCACTGATATAAAGATTAAATAAATAAAAAGAATTTACCATATTTTGGAAATTAAAACTATTATAAGTGAATTTTACAATTAATATTTTTAGCTTCTAGTGGTTGTTTGTTCATATAGAACCACTTTGGATATTAACGATGACATAGACAGTTTTTTGCATTGACATTAGAAATGTCCTACTTTCCATAATTCAATAGAACACACGTTAAGGGACAATGCGATAAAAAGTTATGTGTAAGGATAAGATACATTTGAGTTATTGAACTGCCTGTAACATTTCCCAACCCACCTTGCACAGTAACCTTCTTGTACAAGTCACTGTTGTTTTAGTAGCTTCAGAACTCTCCGAAACATATCCAAATTTGCACATATAGAAATGGTTGAACAAATGATATTCCTTATCGGGCATTTTTGCTATAAATATTTAAAAGAATGGAAACAAAATATAAGTATTTTGCAAAAAGGTAAAAAATAAATAGAAATACAGAAATGGATTATATGTCATAGCAAGACATAATTATGCCCATTAACTTTGATATAGTAGTGATAGTCAGCAACATTAATACAGGGTGTCCCAGAATATATGTCCACTTAACTTTGTCAAAAAACGCTTCAATATTGACAAATTTGGTTTCAAATGAAAGGTAATTGATTCAATTTTTTCCTCATTACCAGAATAGCGTCATGCGACGTCACGGTAACATCTTATGACGTCATCAATGACGTCATTCATTTTCAAGCTTCAAAGATGATTGACAGTACTGAAATTATTAGGCTCTACTTTGAAAATGGCAATTTCCATATATTGTGCAACGAAAGTTGATTAAAATGCATTCTTCAATGAAGACACCTTTCAATAAAAAAATCATTTGAGTGATTAAAAAATTTGAGCAGCATGGAACAGTTTAAGATCGCAGGAAAGATAAAACCAGGAGACCGAGAAGTACCCGTTCCAAAGAACTGATTCAAGTCTGAAGTTGTAGGAGAAACTCCCAGAACACCTGTAAGAAAGGTAATGAGTGACATTACAAATATATCTATGAGTAAATCTACAGCGCATAGAATTTTTAAATATGAGTTGAAGCTAACAGCTTATAAAATTTCAATGATGCAGCACTTAAAAGACAGTATTTCTTTTAGCGATTAATCACATTTTCATCTTGATGACTATGTCAATAAGCAAAACATCAGGTTCTGCGGATCCACCAAACTTGACTTTCATGACGAGAAGCCGCTGCATAGTCAGAAAATTACCGTCTTGGCAGCCATGAATGCATCCGTGATAATCGGGCCATTCTTTTACGAGGAGAAAGGCGAGTGTTGTACCGTGACTGCTAAACGATACTTGAAAATTCTGCAGAATAAGTTCATTCCAGAACTGGTAAGAAAGGGAACAGTGATTGAAAGTTCTTGGTTTCAACAACATGGGGCGACCCTCCACACTGCAAACGATGTTTTAAAGTGGTTAGAGCAAACATTTGGCACCCGCATGATTTTGTTGAAAACCGACAAAGTTTGGCCTCCAATATCGACATATCTCAGCCCCCTTGACTTTCATCTATGGGGATACTTGAAGGACAATGTATATTACCCCAGACCAACATCCATTCAAGAGTTAAAAGCAGCTATTCGTAGAGCGATAAGAAAAACTCAAGAAACGTGTGCCAACGTCATACGTGACTTAAGACAGCGGATTGAGCTGGAAAGGCAAAATAATGGCGGTCACTTAGAACATGTACTTTAGAAACTGTAAATAAATAATAAAGATAATTGATTGGTTTACATAAACTTGTGTATGCACTCTTTAAAATGAGATATAATTTGTTTATGTGTGACTCTTCTGTGAAAAGTTATTAGCATTTTTTAAGTGGACATATATTCTGGGAAATTGTATGATATGCAATACTTGTAAGCACTTGCATGTGATAGGGAATATTTCAAAAGTTCGGTGGCCATCTTGGCGGCCATTTTGGATTGTAGAGTTTCCCAGGCGGGAACTTTTCGGAACTTTGTGTTTATGGATACTACAGACATTGAACTTTAAAAAAAACCATAAGTTTCATTTCTGTATGAACTTTGTCCGGGTTCAGTCTATTTTGAGGCTCAACAGCCCTGACTATAATGATAAATCTGTTGTAAGATTTTTTTTTCAAAATAGCTGAAAGCTTTTTCCTAACACTTAGGCGAATATTTCTAGCAATAAAAGGGTATTCTACTTTAAATGGTTTTCATTTATAAATATTTTGAAGGACATAAAACTGTTATGTTCAAGAAACTTTAAATCCAATTTCTTGAAATGATGTGGGACGTCAAGAATTAAATTATTTAATGTGAAACAATGTTATTTTGTCAGTTGCTTATTATTCGTTATACTTCAATGTACAATTAAAGTCCAATTTGATATCACTTTGAATACAGTCATGTATAGAATAATGATTTTACTGGAAGAATTATATGTGTTTTATTTACTCTTAAACAAAGTTGACGTATGCCTTTCTTTCATATTTATGTCGCTTCAAAAAGTGTTGATGGAAAGTCAATAGGTGAGATTAATGCCAGTTGTTTTGTCCATTCTTTAGCACTAAAAAATCTTAAACACATTGGCTACTACGGCCGTGTATCTTTTTTAAAGATACTGCTTGTTTCTTTCAGATAAATAATGAGTATACCCTCAACTACCCAGCCGTGATTTCGCATATTTTATTTGTTCTCGCCTCGTCCTCTGTTTCAACCTATATCTTCCGCTCAATTTTCTCCGACTTCTCGTTTTCACAGTCATGTTTTATAAATTATTTGATGAAATAACACATAAAATGGAAAACATTTTGAATACTCGCAACATTTACAAAAAATTAATGATTGTATGATATGAAAGTAATTTTGCACTACCTTGTAAAATTAAAGGCGCATTAATTTTATTCTTTGATTTATGTACCGGCTGTCATTTCTTGTTTCACGTCTTTGGTACGACATGGAGCGGGCGTTAATATCTAGGATTTCTGATTCTGATATGTGCTATCGTTGAAATCATTATCAGAATATAAAACGTTTGAATGAATTAACATACTCATGAAGCGAGTATTATGTAAACGTTTTCTAAGATGTTTAAAGAGCAATACTTTAGCAACGGTAATAACCTGGCTGAGACCTTATCCGAATAGCTGCAAAACTCAAGTGTGATCAGTTCAAGCAAACAACTACATGTACACGAGTTTTGAGCAACACGTGTTGCGCATTAAGGGATTTCGTTGACGTGCTAGAAAAAATTGGAAATGTACGTTTACATGCTCATAATGCCAGGTTTGATGCACGCATGTTTGCAAGTACGTGAATGTCTATTTGTATAAAATGGCGTACAAACAGAAAGCCATCTTAAAATAATCACGATTATTGCCTATTTTTGACTGTTATCGATTACATTATGATTAAAGTAATCAGAAAAATGCATGATTAATAATTAAGCCTGATTACTTGAAAATAGTAACCGATTATTAATCATTCTGATTACTTTTGACTATCCCATGTCTGTCATGCAATGCAGATGGGCACGATATACGCATGTACCAAATTTCAAACAAATATGACAACTTTTAATTTTAAAGACGAAAGGTAGTGATCTACCTTCAATTTAAAACCGGCTCTCTGACAGAACTAGCAACTCGGTTGTATAAAGTTTGATGCATGAAAACTGCAAGAAAAATAGTACCACAACTAGTTGGCAATTTTAAGTAGCAAACATTGTATAAAAAGAGTTTTATTTCTTCAAAACAGTTAACTTTACTTCAGGATTGGCTTTTGAATGCCTCTTACTTACATAGTAGTCATGTGAGCAGCAATACACAACTCAAAAACATGTATTCTCTCGTTTTTACAATCGTTACATGTAGTTTCATTAAGTAAAACAATGGTAAAAAGGATCATGTAAATGAAAAATAAAATGCGATCTTCTCTGGATTGCTTTATTTTCTTAATGAAGTTTAACAATTTGATGTCAAATTAAATGCATTCATTAGTGATATATTTACAGAGAACCTACGAGCAGAAAGAAAGAATGTCAAAGATGAAGTGATCTGTTCAAAACTGAGTAAATGACACAATGAAAAAAAGATAGAATATATAAGGTAAACTGAAAGTAATATACAAAAAAGCTAATACACTATAAGCATGTGTATAATTTTATTTGAGATGAAACAATTTAAAAATTGACTAATAGTTTGCAATACAGTGTATCTTAAGAAAAGGAAAAAGAAAAAAGAAACCCTTTAAATGGTCATGATTTAACGACAAATATGGCAGTTTTAACCGTTTATTTTCTACAATAATTAATTTTGTTCTTAGTGTATCCTTTATTATTATAAATAGTCACTTCTTAAACTAAATACAAAAAAGTGCTTGTAAGTGCTGTTATATGTCTTTGTTAATATTTTATACATTTTCACTTCCAGGACATTAACACATCCAAAATGGCCCCTATTTCTCAAGACTGACTTTTAAAAACCTTTATAAAGGTTATATTATGTACTTTTAATATTTTGTTAAAATAAGTTATATTAGGTTATACTCAAATTATAAGGAAAATAAAACTGCCAGAAAAAGACGGTGAAATGCAGCAAACGTCTTTCAGTGTAAAGCCACAAACATTGAAATACGATCTTATTCTTTGTGGTAATAAAATGGTCAAAACAATTAGTGGCATTACCAGTATTAGATGATCAAACGTTCTTGTTCGTTAACATCATTATTTTCTATTGCAAAATTGCTAACACCACTTTCTTCATGCTTTACAGTTTTCTCTGGCATTGCATGGAACAATTTCTGATGAAACAGTCTATCATTTGTCTTAAGATAGGCTTTTGAGAAAAGAATGCTTTTTAATGTAAGGTCTAATTTCATGTCCAATACTGACTCTTCAAGAACAACAACAAGCAGCTTTTGGTCTTCATAGTGCATTGAATTATGATGAGCATGTCTGAACTCAAAATTGCCCCATCTACTTTGAAGAAATGCCTCAGATAGCAGCACTATTATAACAGAACTATCATCGATTACATCGAGAATAGCTTCTGCAATATCCGTTCCAACTGGAAAGTCTCGATAATATACACACAGTCTAAATCTAGGCTCCAGTAAATCAATTATTCTGTTCTTGACAAAATCTAAATCTTCTTCGGCAAAACAAATAAAAGCATCATACCGGAATGACGTCTTCTGTCTTTTCGTTCCAAAACAGCACCGTAATCGAATGTTCCACTTATAAAAGGCTATGACCTCGATTTCATATCGGTATTTAAATGTCAAAAAAGCGAAAATGAGGCCAACTAGAACAACGCTTCCTGTCGGGACAACTATATCAATGATTAATTGTTTAGTATGATCCATAACACATTCTTGTATATTGGCTTTTTTAATATCTATAAATTGTCCATTGAGCAAGCAAGTAATGTTATCTGTATGAAGAGCTTTGTTATAAGTTATTGCATCTACAAAATGTTTTAGTTCACAAGCGCAGTTGAAAAGATTTGTCGACAATGATAAGATTTTCAGGGTTGTCGGAATGTTGATAAGCGTTTTGAGTCTGTTATGATCTAGCAATAACGTTTCCAGTTTCAGGCAGTTTTCAAAAGCGTCGGTGTCAATGTTAGTTATTTCATTTTCTCCACAATCGACGTATCTTAATACACTGTCTTTGCCACACAATGCTTTTCGCTGTATGCTTTGCAGTTGATTTCCTCGCAGTTGAACTGTTTTTAATTTTGGCATTTTCTCAAGTTGTGGAAGGAACTTTATTTCGTTATAACCGATATCAAGTGTTACCAAGCATAACTGGCAATCAATAGAAACATGTTTCATATTATTTCTACTAGCATTTAATGTTTCAAGTGTACTACATACGTCTGTACCATTGCTGTCAATCAGTTTAGGAATGTTTTCGAATTCATTGTAAGAAATGTCAAGCAGTTTAAGACTGTTGGAACCCATTCTTAATTGTTTGATTTCTAATCTGTTTTGACTTATATCCAGAGCAGTAAGGCTTTTACATTTTACACAAAATCCTTCAGGAATTGTTGACAAGTTGTTATTCCTTATGTAAATTTCTTCAACCGTTATAAAGTCATTGAATACTTTATCTGGCAATTGTGCTATTTCATTATTTGATATATCAAATATTTCAATTTTACTCATGTTCGCGAAGTCATCTTCTCGGATTTCATTGACCAAATTTGAGCTAACATTCAGGTATTTTATATCATACGTGTTTTTAAATAAATTCTTTATACTTTTTATTTTGTTGAATGATATATCCAGATGCTGTAATTTATGTATTTTTGAAAATGTACCATGCACACTGTGTATCAAATTGTTGTCCAATAGAAGATGTGATATATTGAGAGTGTCAAATACATTTGGAATAGTAATATTTGATAACCTATTCCGAGATAATGATATCTTTTGTAAATTTATTTTCATTGAGTCAAACGTGTTTTCTTCTAAGCAAGATATTTCATTTCGTTCTAGATCTAAATCAAGTGTTCGTTCAAGGCCTTCAAAATATGCCTTTGAAAGTGATTTAATTGAAGCATTTGTAACTGCCAACACACCATCTACTGCAAACAGTTTGAATGTATGCGGCTTGATTTTTAACAAAGTATTATCATTAAACACAAGAGAATTTATTGTTAGGTTCACACATTCTGACTTATTTGAAGTTTGAATATCATTTATTAAAGTCTTTCTAATTTGTATAAATTCAAGTTTTGGATTATAACAGAAATGTTCTGCGGAAATATATTTGATATCATTTCTCTCCACATTCAGCCATAACAGGTCCGAACAATCCTCAAAAGCCCGTAAGCTTATGGACTTCAGTCCGTTGTTATGAATATATATTCCTCTTAAGCGTTTAAGGCCGCGAAATGCATTGTCCGAAAGATGATCAACTTGACAGTTCATGAATAAGAAAGATAAGAGTAGAGAGTAATTGGTTAATTGTCCATCATTGATATCTTTTCCAAGCATCGAATTGTTATATTGATGACAAATCAGATCAAGGTATGACGTATATCGGTTGAGATAAATCCATGGCCTCGTTGTTAAAGTTTTATTTAAAACAAACTCTGGAGAGATCATAAACCAGAATTTCGCAGGATTAGTTACCACAGCAAAATCGTACCCAAGAACTCTGTAGGTGTATGTTGTTTTCCAAATTGGGGGCCAGGCAGCAATCACTGTTAAATTGCCTTCAGTTCCGTTGTCATGTCCAATACCTGAGCTAATAATATCCTTCACTAAAACCGTTATTAGTATCGTCTGAAGAATGCGACCATTATTCTTTCCCATGCTTTAAATTTAGTGTTTAGATTTACAACTAGTATAACCCTTCGTTTCTAAACTAATCTTTATTTGCTTCCTTGTCCAAATAAATTTTACAAGGGTAAAACTGAATTATATATTGTATAATGATACAGGTGCGGTGTAGCGTAGTTATGACACACATTGCGCTTTTTTTTTTTTTTTGCCACGTGACTAAATGTCAATAGGATGGTAAGTCACTTTTACACACCGCTTCAGATTCAGATTTAAATAAAAAATCTAGTAAGATGCATGTTTATAAAACACATTTCATTTAAAGCCAAAGCATTTATATTTTCCTTAAAAGTTTACTTCCAGGTCGAACTGCAAACATGCAGTTTTGAAACAGCGACTGAAAATTTCCGGAATTTTTATAGGTGAGTTTATGTTAAAGTTTAAAGACTGAGGTCTCAGCGCATTGAAGTATTAAAATATTTCAGCTTAACGTACCATGCTTCCTTTGGAAAATAAGTAAACGTGTACCAATTATTTCTGAGTATTGAACGTCTATTGTAAAAGAAATGGAAAAGTGTTGTACACGTTCATATACACATATTTGTATAAAATGTAATATTTTAGTTCTTCATCTACTACTTCACACTGCATAATATCTTAAAAAATATAAGGTAATACTTGACACACGCAAACAACAATTATTAACACAACACATATAATCCTAAATGATAAATGAGGTTATAGATTTCCCCGCCGTACCAATAACTTAAGAGGGTCTTTCAAATGTTATTTACATATTATCACAAGTAAATGCATACGCATGATAAGCGAATATGCGCCACACTGGTTTTAATTTATTTCGTTTCATGAAGGTAAGAGCATATAATTATAAACAGTTTTTTGTGTACGCTTCACTTCGTACTATGAAGGCGAGTTCAATGTATGATCACAACTAGGTTTTGTTATATTAAAGTATATATTAACCAGTCATGATTAGGGCATATTAGATGGATGTCTTCAATATATTAATCTTGTCTCAAAGGCCAAATGATGAAATAAAAACAGCATGCCTTACAGATATTTTCCTTCACGCCTACACCTTCGATACAAATATGAATTAACACAGCTCCTGAATGTTTAAAACTCAGACGTCTGAGGCAAATGCTGACACTTTAAGACAACCTTGAAAATGACCTTGGACACAATTGTGCCAGGTTTGAAAATTTTCATTTTACCAACGTTCGCGTACAGGTCCCTGTGGGATAGTGTTTTGAGTGCGTGCAAATATTTTTTCATAGACATAAAGCAGACATGTCGTACTTTAACCCATGTAGATCTATATATTGACATCTTATGAGAACGCTTAAACATTGTCCTCTCGTTAGCAAAAATAACAAACAAAAAAATAAAAAAAATAAAATAAGTCCATGCGCAGGTGAGCATCAGGGCGACACTCCCTGCGCGTAACCTCTGTATGTGG
>JAUMHA010382362.1:0-12386 GCA_032359765.1 Saxidomus gigantea
TTTAACATGTGAAAGTCTGTTTAAATCCAAACTAAAAACATACTTGTTTGGTCGGTTTTACAACTAGATTATTGTGTCATGACTGTGTCATAGAAACTAAATTCAAGAGTGACTTGACCGAAGATATTTTAGCAATAGTGCTATGCTTAGGTGAAATTGTAAAGCGCAATCGAATATTTTTATACATTTTTTGAAATGTTCGTCAAACCGAAGCCAAGGTCATCACTTCCCATTTTTCCTCTAATATTTTTAATGAGATTTTTTTCTTTTACTCCCCAGACCTGTTTTATTTGGCTTCCTGCTCCCTCAAGTTTTCATTTTTGGCAGTTTTGTCATGTTATGTTATGTTTAGTTAATTAAAAGTTCGGCTGTGCACACCAATCTGCTTGTGGCCGATCCCAGCATTTCTCCCTTGATGCTGTGAATGTTTTTTGTGTGTCTAGATAGGAGATCTATATTAAGAGATTCCACCCTCCTTATTTGTTCAAAAGTTGGCAGTTTTGTCCCCTTCGTATTGTGTTATATTTATAAAGTCGGTATAAATACACCTATGAAACGAAAAATACGATTGGTTGTCTTAAATTAATCATCAAATCAAAACATAACTTTCATTCCGCGTGTTCACTGATAAAGTGAAATTACTACGAATTATTTTTCGGGCTGGAGTAAATGCCGGACACAGGGTCCGGAACTCTGGAAAAACCTATCGGACCGAGCTCAAATTTGTATGTTATGTCTAGATATCATGCGTATAAACTAAGGTAATTTGTACCGCAATTTTCCTCCTTTTTTCGCCTTCACGCGGTACGGATGCCATTTTGTTTGACCATATGACTAAAACGCCATGCCGTCACAAAAAGATCGCGCACCACCAACTTTAAATGTCAATTATCGCGAAGGAGCGGGCGTATGTATGTATGTATGAAAACAAAATACAACGGACAACAGACAATGTTGTATCTATACATTTGATCTCACCTTTAATAATGAATGCCACTTCCAAGTTCTTACATTAAGAATATCATCAACATGCATGTTTGTTTCATAGAAAGGTGTGCTTGTCGATTTCTAAACAGCCAAACATTTATATAAATAATGAAAATAATACGCGCTACAATCATCGATGGAAATATTATATATGCTTGATAGTCGGTCCGGGGTGTTTTATAAAAATGACTTTTGGGGGTCCAAACTTCATGTGACAGTGATTAAAATGACTAATTAAAGAAGCTGACTGATTTGAAAAAAAAAAACAACAGCAACATACAATGGTAAAGCAATACCCACATGTATTTGACTGGTGAACAATATCAAAACCGCGGCTTTTCATAGTTCGTGGGTACATATGGAAAGTATGACTTCAATCAACTTTCTGTTTTTAATCTTTATCAATGGAATTTAGACCATGTATTAAGTTTTGAATGTTAACTTCATCTTCAACATTGCCTGCACTTTTGAAGCTTGACCTGACATACATTCTTGTGTTTGAAGCTACAGCAATGATATTCGAATAATATGTTCGGTTTTGAATTCAGATTTAAACTTTGACATTTGCGGGCCTTGACATTTGACCTTTTTTTCAAGCTAGAGAGGTGGGATTAGTACTATTTGTCCCGTTCTTTTTGCAAATAAATCAAAACCTAATTATGACCTTTTTGACCTGCTTTCTTCTTTTAAAGTGTAATGATAGTCAGGTGAGCGATATAAAACCATCGTGGCCATCTTGTTTTTCTATATAAATTTATGGAAAACAAGTACTATAAACCACCGGACAGGGTCCATTTTAAACATTGGGACATGATTTTAACAAACTTGATAGAGGTCGCCTAGACAATGCTACATATGCTAAGAATTATTTCAATAGACAACTGTGTAAAAGCAAGTGGCCACCAGGGCGATGTCAGTTTTTTACTTGGTAGTGGTCCACTACACAATGCTACATAGTAATTTCTAAGCTCTAGGTTTTGTGGTTTCGGAAAAGAAGAGTATAAATTTTTTTCCTATATAAATCTATATTAAAACCATAAACCCCTTGGTATGAGCAATTGCACCAATGGGGGATGATTGACATATTTTTGGTAAAGGTCCACTAGACAAATTACACACCAAATATCTAAGCTCTAGACTTTGAGGTTTAGGAGAATAAGACTTTACAATTTTTCTTATATTAGTCTATGTTATATAAGTATCCCCTGGGCGGTGTCAATTTTGACACTGAGGACATGATTTGAATAAACTTGATAAAGGACCATAAGACAATACTATATACCAAATAGCTATGCTCTAGACTTTGTGGTTTTGTAGGAGATTCTTACAGTTTTTCTCTTCAGCCATGGCAAACCCGAGTTCTGCATTGAATGTCATTTTATTAACAAATCTGATAGAGTGCCATGCCAGGAACATCCATGCTTATTTTCATCACAATTGATCACGCGGTTTAGAGGGTATGTTCTTTGAAGCAAATTATGGACGGACGAACGACAGACATCCAACGTGCTCATGTCAGCTAACAAGAGGGCAGTGATGGGCTTGTATCGCTCACATGAGAACCATTGCTCTAATGACAAAAAGAAGGTTAGACAAAAAGCATTCAAAGTAAATCACAGAGACCAATATTCGGACCAATCCTTATGCTGATTGGGTACTAAATTTGGGCTCATTTAGACAAATATTCGGACCCATTTCCATCATAATTGGATAGTTAATGTAACTTCAAAAGTGTCAACACTATTTTTCTTTTATTTGACCGTGTGGCCTAGTTTTTGACCCCAGGTGACCCAGATTCTAACTATATCTTATAAACATTAAGAACAACAACTGCGCCTCATAAGTAGCGAATGACCAAAAGTGGTGTCTTAGTATGTGGAACATTTTTGTCAATTCTTTTTAAAATCCTTCAACTATGACAAAGTAACAATCCCGACATAAACATGGGCATATGTACAGGATGCTAATATCTCTGACCTCTAATTGTGATGTTGACGTTCAACGTAAAGACGCAGGACTTGCGCATGTCTCAACAATTGTGCCATGTAATTTTAAAATCATTCCATGCATGAGTTACCATGTATACAGGATTACATAACATTTAAACTGTAAGTGCGATCTTGACCACTGAGGAAGCGTTGTGCAGGCGACACGTCGTATTGATGTGCTGAACATTTGTGCAAAGGTATTTTATAATCCTTCAATGTAGGACAGAGTTACAATCCGGACACAGATGTGACCATATGCAAGGGGCGTTCGAAATGTATTGCGTATTGTGCTTTGTAAAAACTGACTAACAGAAAAAATATCTTTCAGAGAATAACCGAGCTTACTGCGAACCTTGATGTCAGTCCGAATTTACATATTATTTTCTATTCGTTTTCCAACCATTTTAACAACATTAATCAACGACTGCATTTATTGAAATGAATAACAAAACACTCTACAAACCTGTTATTCAGACGATACATGTATAAACCATTGTGTAGATATTTGATAGAGGTATTCAGATGATACATGTATAAACCAGTGTGTAGACATTTGATAGAGGTATTCAGGTGTATAGATATCAATTTAAAATTACTCGTGGTTATTATGTGACAGCACAATATACAATACACCCCTCGTTTAAAAGATTCCATTACTTTTAAACTCAAGGCATGACCTTGACCTTTGAGGTAGGGACGTTGGTCTTGTACGCGGCACATTGCCTTGCTATGCTGAACATTTGCTATTCTAAAATCCGTCAATCCTTTATAGAGTTACTGTCCGGGCACACATTTGTGAATTATACACATGATTTCCTTATTTTTTAACTTGAAAGTGTGACATGACATTTGAGGTAGGGACGTTGGCCTTGCACGCGATACGTCGTTATTATGTGTTGAACATTCGTGTTATGTTGTATGAAAATCCCTGTATGCATGACACAGTTACAGACCGGACACGAAAATATAAGACGGACACTCGGATGGACTGGAGGTGCGATTTTAATATGCCCACATTGAGGGGCATTAAATATTCTGAGCAACTTATATGTTGATTGGGTCCCTAGAGTGTAAACAATGATTTTCTTTGATTTGACCATGTGACGTTGTTTTTGACCGCAGGTAGTATAGAATCAAACTTCATAATAATCATTATTGTGTTATAAATGTGTTCTCTAGATGGTTTTCAAAGCTTTGGAGTATACTATGTTAACTAGTATTTTTTATCCGAAGAGGTTAACATGATGTGAGGTATACGTGTGCCAGATTGCTCCTGAACCAACGCAGTTAGAGAAGAAATCATAACTTTATAATAAGTATACAGGCATTTTGAACTATAATCAACTAGTGAATTTACCAAAGGGCTTGATGAAATTTTTGTTTTCATTTTATCGCGACAGTTTTCAACGAGTTATATAAGAATGCCGTAAAATCCTTCCCAAACAATTATTTATTCGATCAACAGTTAATGCCCATCCACACAGTAAACCGTGTTTTATAAATATTGACCTATAAAGCAAAGTTTACTTTGTAGATGGGTATATGTACGATTTTCCTGAAGTGTATACTCCTTTTTCTTGGATAGAGAAAGTCCTAGCCTGTAAACCTTGCTGTACCAACCCCACACAGAGATTTTATTTATTATCCAGATGACAGCGCCATAATGAAATTAAAATTCCAGTGCAGTGAGAAAGAGTCTATACTTATGATGGAAATATAGACAAAATAGTTTGAAATTGAATTAAACAATGCAGAAAAAACATTTCTTGTTTTCATATTGACTATGAATTAAGTTAGATATTTCAATTATTTTGTAAATTAAAAAAAAATACATGATTTAAATAAAATTTGTATGTTTGGCTGTCCAGGATCGCACACATTTGTTTATAAATAATACCCCTACAGGCAACATTTATTTTTACAAAACAATCAGATACATTTCATTGAAAGCAAAATATTTGTTTTACACAAGCTCACTCAACAGTCATACGATTATGAAAATAAAGTTTTAATAAAGAATGCACTACTTACATTTTTGTTAAACTTTGTAGAGTGCACGGACTTGAATATCAACTCAATTCCAGTCACAACTTTAAGAATTACGTGAATTGGTGTGCCTGAACAACACGTCAATAAATGCAAACTCATGTCTTTTGTCAAGTATCAAAAAAGGTATGGCATTTTTGGAGAATTATTATCATATCCAAAATAATTAAAAAATCGAACACACGAGCAAACTTTCATTAATCTTCCAAATTAATATATAAACGGTGATCTTGTGCGCATCTTATAATGAGGTGAACATTCATAATAATATCAAAATGAAGTGCTACATTAATAATACAAAATACCCCAAAAATGCGTTCAAAAGTTAAATTGTGCGTATCAAATGCTAATTAAAATGTAAACGCTGAAATTAACCAATAAGAAACCTGAACGATTGTCAGTGTCAAATTGTTTACGAAGGTTACAAACCCATGTGCGGTTTTGTCACCATACCATTTTTACATTCTTTTGTTCATAAAACGTTGATCGGTATTAGGCCTTTAATATATGACCATGTCCCCGTCTATTTTTTAACAATGAAACTGTAAAACAGTAGTTACATGTACCATTTGTCAGTAATAATGGAGGAGCAAGCATAAAATGAAAAACTTAGACGCACTTCTTTCACAAAATTTAGTATGAAGGGTAAACGATGGAGAAAAGCTATGTGATGATTTGTTAAAAGATAAAAAAAGTACTAGATAAGAGAACAATGGTGCTTACTGGCCACTATTGTCTGTCATAAAGGGAAAGGGAATCTAGTTAAAAGGACAACGTATTTTTTTTTTCTAGTACGAATCTAGAATGTGCAAAAGGTACAATGATGAACGAAACATCTTTGATTATTTTTATAAACAATATGATAAATACTTGAATGATGTACACATAATGTTATTCACTATTCACCCATATCGAATAGTAAAAACAATGTTTTGAAACTAATTGTATCAAAAACGATACGATAAATAATGTTCTTCCAGTCGGCGTATGACCTTTCTCTTGTTTTTAAAATAAAACGTATGACCAAATGTGACTGAAATTCTAAAGCTTCAACTGTACATTAATAACACAATCATTCTTTTTGACCTTGACAATACAACTATTCTGACCAGTTAACATGATGCTTGGTTATAAAATGAGTTTGTCTTTTGATTCGACCTGGTGACCTAGCTTTTTATCCAAGGTGACTCAAATTACAACTAGACATCGAAACCATTAAAACAAATACTCATGACATTTAAATTTCATGGGAATCGAATTCAAAACGTGTGTTCCAGAGTGTTAACATGGGTAATATGATTTTAGTGACCTTAGTTTAAATCCCTCGTTACCTAGTTTCAATCTTGAAATCATTAAGATATACATTCGGACACATTTCCATGAAGATTGGAGATTAAACTTGTCCTCAAGAGTGTCAACATTGTCTTTCTTCATTGATTTGACTATGTGACATAGTTTTTGACCCCATGTGATCCAGATTTGAAATTGACATAGAAATGATAAAGATAAATCTCAACAATTGTCGTAATGATTACTTAATACGTTTGCCTTCTGGAGTGTTAGAAAGGGTTTTTATTTGATTTGAACATGTGACCTAGTTTTCAACCCAATGTGATACAATGTGATTTGAAATTTGCATAGAAATCATATAGTCAAACATTCTGACCAATTGTCATGATGGTTGGTTAATATCTGAGGCCTAAAGAGTGTAAACAAGGTTTGTCTTTGATTGGACCTGATTGATTAATATGTCAGCCTTCTAGAGTGTAAACAAGGTTTGTCTTTGATTGGACCTGATTGATTTATATGTCAGCCTTCTAGAGTGTAAACAAGGTTTGTCTTTGATTGGACCTGATTGATTAATATGTCAGCCTTCTAGAGTGTAAACAAGGTTTGTCTTTGATTGGACCTGATTGATTAATATATCAGCCTTCTAGAGTGTAAACAAGGTTTGTCTTTGATTTGACCGTGTGACCTAAGTTTTAAACCCAGGCAATCAAGATTCAAAGTGGTCCTAGACATCATTGAGGCAAATATTGTCTTGAAGATTGGATATCATATGTGACCTCTAGAGTGTTACATGTAACACGGCAATGACATACGACAGACGACGCACAAACGGCGATCATAATAGCTTACATTTGAGCACTTCGTGATTAGGTGAGTTAAAAAATTAAATTAGTGTTTTACATGTTTCATACACATAAAATTCGTGCGTAATATTTTACTCAAATACTGTTGTTATTAACCTTGATTCGTTAAACATGCATGTATTTAGACAGGCTTTTTGTGTTTATCATTTGATCTGCGTTTTCCTAGCATCATTATAAAAAATGCCATCTCGTTATGTAAATGAACTTTAACATTTCGCAGGATGCTTACTTGTTACAAGAACTAGAACCATCTTGCACGGTCTATTAAACATAAACGACTCTATAGATTGATTTAAAAGTACCAGGTATCACATGTATAGTATGCATATTGCAGCATTATGGCTTATCAGTTGTAATTAGATTTATCAACCGTTGAGATGTAAATATGGTGTAGCAACGCTTTTTCACCCTTACTCTATTACCGCTAATGAGGACATTATAATTCGTAGCTCACTGGGTTCCTTATTGCAAATTTTGGTTATCTTTTTTATTCGTTCATGTTTACACAAGCAATACATCATTTGTACTAAATTTTGTCAACTTATTTATTAACAATGGCAGATAAAGATTACCCTCAACATGATACTTCATTTCAAAAGGAGCATTTATTCAACAAACATGTTTGTCACGCAAAGCTTTATGATAGTTGAAATTCGATATTTCGGGTTGACCGAATATTTAAGTATCGTAGTTTACATTTACAAAGGATTAATACTTTAGTATTGTTTACATTTGGAATAGCAAAGTAGAACGCAGTTATTCAAGTACTTACACGTATACATAATTAACTTCTAGAATTTTCCTCATACAAATCACAGACGTCCTAATATTTGCCTCTAAAGAGTAATTGGTTTTTAGGTTTTGCTATTAACACTACGGAAGCGTATACTGATCGCCGGTTGCAAGATATTTATGTATATTTGATGCGAAAATACGGCTTCATGATTGAAATCATACGACGAAAATGTAAGTTGATCAAACATGTAGAAATAATTGCATAATAATTGTAGCATTCGTTGCTAAAGAATCAGTGAGTAAGATCATTGCGGATGCGCTAAAGGGCCACTAGTTACGAGACAAGTTTTGCGTATTTCAATACATGTTTTTCCTATTGGTGTGAAACTTTTGGTCTTTACCATTTAATTTTATACAAACTGATTATAAACTTCTGAATAATTCATTTTGTTTGATGTACATATGACTAAAACCTTTAATTATGTTTTTTTACATTTTGTCAAATTACAATATAAACAAATTAATTTGGAATTATTGTTTTGTAACGTCAGATGTTTTTTAGTGGTAAAGCCTGACGTATGTCGCTATTTCACATAAACTTTATTAAAAAGCAATAGCACTTACCTTATTGTCGAATTCATTTTGTTCTAAAATCGTATGTTTTACATTAGTTACCAAAAATGTGTCGTATGCTGGCCTAAAAATCCGATTGTGTAATCAGATTCAGTTTGAGGCTCGAAAGTTTATTGCATCTGTCATTGTGCATAAATCTTACACGTTGAAACGAAATACGTTTTAACAATGGAAAAGACAACGAAATAAAAACTTCAGTCATCACAATATGTTTTTTTCCAAATTGATAGTACAAATTTTATTTCTTGAGAAATCATGAAGTCAAAAAATAACTTCATGGGCTTTTTTGGTAAAATATAATGGTTACAAACCAAATGGTTCACATCTATAGGAAATAATAAAACGAAATATGCCAAACAAATCTCGTAACTGGTGGCCCAATAACGCCTTCGTAAGATCATTTTATACTATGTAGTTTTTGCATGAAAGATTTATCTTCCTTATGTAAAATAATTTATGACTCAAGATAAGTTTATATCTAGCTCCAACATCAGTGAAACTAGAGTAGATGACTGATGAAAGCTCACCCTCGCACGGTGTACGCAAAGTTGAGCTATTGTGAGCGCATGAAATCCGTCTGTCAGTCTGTCTGTCTGTCCGTCCGTCCGTCCGTCTGTTTGTCAACACTTACCGTCTAAACACTCACGATGCCACATTTGAAGTCTAATCATCAGGAAAATTGTTCAGACTATTTGTCTGATTTAAAACCAGTTCACACGGGGTCAAATCCTTAATCACATGTCAAATAATCTTGAAATGTTTAAACTGGGGCACATAGAATCAAAATCGAGATCACAAGGTAAGATCATAGAATATCAACATTGTATAATTTACATTTTGAATAAAATCATCTCAAAAGTTAGTCAGAATGTTTGTTTTGATGAACTCAAGGTTACGTTGAAACTGAGTCTCGTTTGGTCAAAAAGAAGGACTTCGGGTTAAATCATTTAAAAACCTACGAACATTCTAGAAGCCACACTTGACACACAGGCATCAGTCATCTTGAAAATAAGTCTGAAAGTTTGTCTTGATGAACTTAGGCAAAACCGGAACTGCGTTACATCGGTTCAAAGGTAAGGCCTACGTTTGTACTTTGTACACAATTTTGCAAGCAGATTTTAAAACTTGTCATCGGTTGGCCGTGATTTTTTGACCTTGTGTTTTGGAGCAATAGTTTTCAGATAAGCGATATTCGACCATCTTGACACATATGTCTATTTGACATAAACAGTAACTAGCGACCTTTATACGCTTCCGTACAACACAGTCTATTGCTTTGTTAAATTGGTTTGAAACTTCAGACAAACTTAAACCCCTTTTGATTTAAGAATTGAATAATTATGTTTTCCGTTTACTTTAATTAATTATATTATCAATGTCATTTAAAGCACACTATAAAATTTACGTTGTTTGCTCAGCAGTCATTTTATTATGCCATGAAAACAATAAAAATGTAATAAGATATGATATACTTACATGTTTGATAAAACTTTGTAAACGATGTTACCTGTGATGAAGGAATTTGGGTATCGATTCAATTCCAGTCACAAATTTAAGAAGATGCAAACATTTATTGGTTTACCTGAGCAACTTAGTTATGTGTCATTAATCCAAAAATAGTATTGCACCTTTTGAATAATTATTGATACTTCAAACCAGAGCACGAGAAAAAACTGAAGACTTTACGTTTTATTATATTCCTGATGGGTATCTATACGGCGGTAGTGTCCGTATGTACTAATAGGGAAAACATCTGCAATAAGTGTTACAAAAATTAAACTGCAAAACATAATTTCATCTTGTCGTGTGTAAACACAAAATATTCCAAAACTTTCATTGAGATGGAATGCGCCTCAAATTTGTGTTAGAATTTTCTCATGAAATTTACACTGTGCAAACGTTTGCCGAACTATTGGAGTTATTAAAAATTAGCTCGATAAAAAAGCATACGTTTGATATGCTGTATACAAATCATTTTACGTTCATTTGATATGATAAAAAGGATAGGTCACCGACTTACTGCTTTTACAATTCCACGAGATTTCACCCCTTCCCTAAACGTAGTTTTGACGTTGTGATGTACTGGGAGTTACTTTGTACGTTTTTTTACACATGGATAAGTTGATTTACTAACAGCCTCATGTTCTCAATAAAGCAATTTTTATACCCGGATGGGCTGTTTTAAAAGCTACAAATCTGTATTTGCCTGAAACAATTTATAGGTTAATGTGATCTTTGACCAGTGCTTTTCTATAGCGTTTAGATCGAATTTACAACCTCCTGTCATGTACAAATGTACATAGTAACAAAAGACGGTACAATGCCTGCAACTCTGATAGAATTAATTAAGATGCTCCAGTGGCGACTTTATATGAACTACAAATACATTGTACTTCTAAAGGTAGAAACATTAGTACAATCTTTCAATATTTCCGTGTACGCTTGTGATTAGCATGTGTAAGTGTCAAATAATAACGTAACATTACATGTGTTTGTAATAACATTAAATTTGATTCGAGTTTATCACAGTAGAAGTATTTTTACCTCCTTACTGAAAGTATCGCCTGAACGGGGTCTGTATTCCCCATTCACACCGTGCTCCATCTGAATACAGTTTAAAGTGTGCACAGGTCTACATTATACAATTATAGACTAATGTTGAGGTCTATATATAGTTTTGAGGACCTGTTAAAAGTGATATTGACCGAGGACGAAGTCCGAGGTCAATATCATTTTTCACAGGTCCGAAAAACTATATATTGACCGAAATATTAGTCTACAATTATTATATCGTATACCTCATTAAAAGTAGTGAAAATATAACAGAAATGACGTCTTGAAATCCGTGCAGGTCTACACATCTTTTTCCAGGTCTACACATACTTTTGCGGACCCGGCACGTGAGCGCTATCGGCCAATCAGGATTAAGTATTTTTGACTGGTATACGATATTCCTTTGTGTTTTTAAGTTTTCAAGCTAAGTATGTATCTTTGAGTTTTCGAGAATATGGCTCACCCTTTTATAAGCATACATATTTCTTTTTTTCTCCGCTGTAAAGCACCAGTATACGAAATAAATATAAATTTAAAGACAGCTAGTAGCTTGTGTTTGTGGAGATTGAGATCAAATTCGCCACCTCTAGTTACACATGCGAGTCTCTTGTTTTAAAACTACATATAAATATAATGTGTTTTCGCTCGTTTTTTATTTTACTTATCGTTCGCCATACACCGAATTGACACCAGCGCCTTTATTAGTCGTACACGTATTATGCGAACAAATCAACCTGATCCTGACCTTTTTACATGAATATATCTTCCAGCGATTACTTCGAATAAATACATTTCCGTAAGTGCGAGAAGAGGGGGCTAATAAACTGCAGATGTGTTGTAAGCTTAATGCATTTATTTATAGTTATATAAAATAAAATTTGTATGCTTTGAATATTAAAAGTTTTAATTATTTAATTAGCTAAAGCCAGTTTTTTAAAATCTCACTAGTTTATTTACTTTATCTAGGGTAGAACTTACAAAGTTCAGACTTGTAAGACTTGAACAAAAATAGTGCGCTATAAACTAACTGAGCCACGAAACCCCTGTATTTGTTTTGTATGTATGTATATTAGAGCTTCATCGTTGGTACTAGTTTCCATATGACAAACGCACACAGAAGAGGTTAGTTTTAGATTTCGGAGGATAGTGAAAGCTACAGAAAGCGTCCAAATTGCAGAGACACCCCTAGTTCTTATACATACCAGGTGTATAACACCCATACATGGGACCTCAGTTTTTAAGTCTCATCCGAAAGATTGTTAGTAATTTTAGTTGGTCAGCCCCGGGAACC
>JAUMHA010382395.1:0-12383 GCA_032359765.1 Saxidomus gigantea
AGAGACCACAGATATCTAATAGGTCCGCAAGTTCCCTACACAAATTGGCTGGTTCCAAGTCCCACCGATTTAGTGAAATCATACCATCAGTTGTGGACAATTTTCTGTGGTAGTGTAAACATTAGCAAAATGTTTTATTTTGTCGTCAGATTTCGTGATATTGGAAAACACAGAATACAGAGCTGGTCGATGGCGGTTTTGGTTTCGGGCTGAAATTACTGGCATTTTTATTGAGTCACACACGATCATACTAAGAATGTACTATATTTGTTTCAGGTTTGTGATTACAGTGTTTGGGTTGTGGTTTGAAAGTTGCGGAGTGGCGTGTTGTGTGAAAATCCAAGAAAACTCCATACTACCTCATATAGGTTGAATCTGGTAAGGTCAAAGCTTTGACTGATAGAAACCAAAAGTGCTCGTCCATGATGTCCATGTCTTCACTAAAATCAATAGATGTTGAGGCAAGAAGTCACTTCTTTGACGAGAAATTCCTAAGTAAATATTATCTGCAGTTCAGTGCGATCACGAGTGTTTTTATACTCAAACATCTTCCTTTATACAGATAAGGCACCAAATTGTATACTTTATTTTTCACTTTCGAAGGCTTGAGTACGTTTAGATTTAAAGTGTGTTGAAGAATTATTTGTTTATCTCAAGTCAAATATACAAGTGTGCTTAATTCGTCTATAGCACATTTTAAGCAAGATAAAATATTGACTACCTAGATTATGCAAAACAATGTCTACATCTTGCAGATTATTTTGACGCTTTTACTTTTTGAAACTTTGTAAACTGATAACTGCTTTTGGTAACTTTGTATACTCATGTAGTTGAATATCTCTTAAAAGTGTTGACTAGAATTATGTCAACTTATTGTGTGTAAACAACACTAATAATCTTTTTGATCACATCAGCAAGCACGTTCTCAATAATGAGTGTACATGCTATATCCACACTTGAGCACACAAGAGTGCACAATAATAATGAGAATATCGCTGTGAACGAAAAGAAAACACACGAAAACATAGATGACCATAATCCGCTGGCAAGAGTAAAAGTACTTTATATAGCTTTATACAATCACATGGGCACGTACCGCTCATCATTATAGTGGCGGCCTGATTTCCATACAATTCAAAATAGACAACACAAGTTATTTCTGACTAATGAAGACACAATATAATAATTCACAGGAAAATCATAAACGATCTACGCACAACAACAATATTAAAATGTAAAGACTGTGTATGCTGGTATCTGCAAAGTAACAGTTAACTTACAGAAATAAAAAGACGAAGGTTGTTCGAGTGGTATTTCAAAAAAATACTTGCATTACAAAAATACTAATCTTAACTACGCATCGACAAAAATCATAACTTGCAAAGTTTGGTTAATTGGTTACCAGATTGTTTTAACTATATGTAACCGTACCAAATTAAGGGTTTTTATTAGGATGTTATTTTGGCGTTGTATGTCTGTCCATCAGCCCGTTCGTCTGCCCAATCGTCATGAGCCATAACGAAGGAACCAATGGATAGAATTTCAAGAAACTTAAAATACTAAGGTCTTATAAGAAAGCTGCGCGTGTGCCGCGGCATTAGGCTAAATATAATAGCCTAATGCCGCGGCACACGCGCAACTTTCGTCATGATAGGCGTAGTATCTCCAGAGTTATTGCCCTTTTATTCTTATTTTCTTCTATATTCAATATGAGTAAATTAAAATTCTATTTCTCTGCAACCGGTTACCAAAAATTGTAATTGGCTCATATAATTTGATGATCACAATTTCTAGTATCCACACCTTTTTAAGAAATTAGGCCCTCAAAGGGATTAAGCACTTTTCTTTAATATTCTATATATTAGAACCTTTAGAACTTTTGTTTTATGAAACGTACAGTACTTATGTAATTTAACTAAAAAGTGAGTTCTCTATGAATGTAAGATGCAGAAAAAGAATAGTCCCTAAGAGATGGGGTGGTGATATCTTTGTTTCTAAAACAATTAGAACTGATTTAATATAACTTACAGCCATTAAGTTCTTTGTGACTGTAACTTGAAGAAAAAAGTATCCCCTCGGAGATGAGGCTCAAGTGGGGTGGAGAAATTTTTGAAAATCCTTTTTTCTGAAACAGACAGACCAATATACTTTCTAGTTGTTTTCTTTCAAATATTTGTTTCATTTGGCGGGGGATATAAATTCACTGCATTTGCTTAATTGTATTATACAGACAATGTACCCACACACCGTTATTTCAGATACACATGTAGCTACCGGGCCTCAGACCACAGTTATTTTTACTGTATGTTCTATATAAAATATTATGCATTATGGCAACTCTGTTGACATCCCAAACCCAGAAATCTAATCTGTTCTGAATAGTACCATCCAAGAAGCAGAAAACTAGGGGTTGTTCTGTTTTATTTTTCACTTGATGAATGTGTATGAATGCTACCTGAAAATGGCCGGAACCATGCAATATCACTTATGTAAACAAGAAGTCACTGAATACATTCTGATATAAAACTGAAACAAAATGCACATGTAACAACTATTTCAGGTCTACCCTGACCAAAATGACAGTTATCGCATCTCTTTGTTCAAAAATTCAAATAATATTCAGCCTCAAAAAGGCACTATTTTTCCTAAAACTGCTTCCGGATTGTGGTCAACCAAGGGCAAATAACTGTAGCCTGATGCCTATTTCACCAAGATTTTTTGTTTGAACTCAATAAAAATTCTCAGACATGATCTCTTGGGTATTCTAAACACGTGTGCAAAGTATTAATCATAAGTACCGATGAAGTTATAGCCTTTTATCTAAGACCAGTATATTCAGCTCTCAAGCCAGTCTGCGGCTTGACGGAACTAAGAAATTAGTTAAAGTTAAACTGCAATAACTTTTTTATTTGTAGGAATTTGTTCATCTGATAAAAACCAGTCTGTTCAGTTTATTAAAGTCTACTAGAAAATGCTTTCAAATCTTAGCTGTATGCAATATTTTTTAGAAAAGAAATTAACTTAATACATGATAAAAATGACAGGATATATAATAGTATTATTGTATTATATCATTCTTAAAAAGTTCAAACGTGTCAAATTTATACTTTTCTGACAGGCTATGATCTAACAATAAAATGATTGCTCATTTATATTTCTAGGTCTTCTAGGGCAAACAACTGTGGTCTGATGTCTATTTTGTATAGTCATTGTCAAAGTGTAAATCACACTACTTTGCGGAAAAAATGGGGAAAAACTTTCGATCTTTACACTTGTATTACATCTATCTTACACATATAGAAAGACATTTGGACAGTTCAAGCGGTTTTAGTTTATTCCGATTGGTGTCTTCGAAAAAGAAAAAACTGATTTAGTTGCATATATCAGTATCTACTGAACCAATCTCGCGGAAAACTAACGGGGCAAAGATTCTTGACAACAAATACTAAGTAGTAAGATATCACTTAGGCCTAAAAAAATGTTTGTTTCAGGTTTCATGCCCCCCAAAAATAGGGTAGGTAGAGAATTTTTTTTTAATCTCAAACAAACCAAATTTAACATCGATTTTCATGAACTTATACTAAAAATTATTTACACGCAAAAACTGTTCTAGGGTCGGGGCCAAAAATAGGTTAGCTGGGGAAACCTGAAACAAACATATTTTTACGCCTTACTAGCAACCATTGTCTTTGAAAATAATTGCCACCTCACCTTTCCAAATAAGGTAATAATGCTTTGTGTATTCATCAGAAACAACAGTAACCAATTGGAAAATTCGGCACGACGTCATAGAGAATCCGAGTTGTCGGATTGGATGTCGGTATTATGTTGCAAATACGAAACAAACTTTATTGAAACGCAAAGTCAAGTCACGACGGCTTACGGCTCTTAGTAATTGTTGTGTGAGTTAAATTCGAAGATTTATTCGTTATAGTGATGATTGAAATGAAGATATCGACATTAATTAAATTTATGCATATGCATAAGGACAAAGGGCTCGTAACTGGTCAGCAGGTGGAGAAATTGACTAATAAACTAACTGTTAATCTTCTAAACTTCTGAGAATAACATACTGACTATTTTGTAACATAAATGTACCCAAAATACGAAACTATGGTTAGATTCTCCAACAAATATTATGTTTCTTCTAAACAACTCTTGAATATAGCACAGTTTTACTGGAGGCGCGTTGTTTTGTTAACCCGTACTCATAAAACCAGCCGTAATGTCATCTAGAAATATCCAGTAACATCTTAAAGTTTGCAAACATTACAGCATATATGTCTCTAGTTTTGTTGTGCAAAGTCTCGTCAGAGGGCTTTGAGGAATGCATAGATCATTGGAGACATGTAGTGTTACCCTTTGGTAAGTATGAGCGGTTAAAGCAAAACACAAGGCATGCAAAGAAAAAGACAAAAAGTGAAACTATAGAACTAAACATAATGAGGATGATAAACTGGGTCATGATGATCAGCGAACATTCATATATCTTTTTGGAATCACCTTGCAATGTATTAAGATATCTTGTTTGGTAATTGAAAACCATGATTGATAATAATTCTAAATGCATAGATAAATTATGAAGTTAATTTTATATATGTGTCTCTAAATAAACTTTGTATTATAAGCTGTATTCACATCGCGCATCGAATCATCTGTACATACAGTTGATTTGAAAACAGTATGAAATGCACTCATATTGAAAACTAAAACATTCAACATCTGTGGAGTGACAGAATGACTGATATAAACCGGTATTGTACGTTAACGTGTGAAAACATCATTCCATTTCCTCAGGCTTCGGATTTACCAAAGTTCCGTTAGCAAACAAATAAAATATCGCAAAAAAGTCTCAACGAATCCAATACATGCGTGATTTGTGTAGGAAACATGTTAGGAGAGTTTTCAATCCGTGTATATATAGGTCCCTGGATTTATTTTTTGAAGATTATAACAGCAACTGTATTACACATATCAGAGCTAGTTTCTTTTTTTAAAAAGTGAGAAGTATTAGATCAATTGCTCTGGGAGGTTTTAACATATTAAACAAGCTTAACCAATAAATGTTCATTAATTTAGTTAAATACAAATCTACCAAATACAATTTTAGATATAGAAATATGGTAGAAATACCACATCCAAGAACACAAAAATATAGAAGAAAATCTTTTAAGAATACAGCTGTATCTATAGGGAACTTTCAGACAAAGATAATCGTGTGTTATTACTCGGGACGATATTGTCCACCTTGCAACATAACATAAATCTTCAGACGTTTCATGCTGTATGCATAATGTATTCTTACAAACGTGAACAGCGTGTTCCGTTTCTGGCATTGCTGCCTTCCTAGTTTTGCATCTCTTTTATTTTGCATAATTATATTTTGTGTCACATATATAGCTTTGCTTTGTTTTTTATGTTTCATACTGCTATGTACTTAAAATGCTATCCTATTGTGAGGAAGATGCTGATCAGTCTTCTTCAACTCGGATTTGGGGGATTAATGTCCTTAACTCTTTTTTATGTGTTTCTTCTTCAATTCAGAGTTTTGTTCTCCTGTTTATGGCAGTTTTTAGATCAATATTTCACATTAAGATCAGCATCTTTTCAACATTTCTTTTATCTAAATTATGTCTCTATTACTTTAGAGGGAGACAATAAGTGTTATCCAAATTTTTTCAAATATTTAGTTTCTTCTCCTGGCAGACATGAAAGTCTGTTTTAAACTGACATCAGTGCTTCTTATTAGAGTTTTGTAACTTACAAGGACGTGGACTTCGGACTGCTGACTAGTGAATATTCTCAGGGGTTTTCTCAAGCGTGTGTGTCATCCTGTAATTAAAACCGTATTGCAGTTAAAGGGTAATTAAATGAACATTGACAAACTATATAATTAATCATTTTTTACTTCAACAATTCAATTCAATTTCTTTTCTTTTACAAACAAGCCCAGAACATATGCGTCGGTCTTGGATGCCGCCAAACAGAACGTATTGAACTTTATGACTTAATGTGAAACACGACACTCTATATAATTGTACATATACGTTAAGTGTGCTACAAAGTCTTATGGCTATATTTATAAACCTTTCTCGGCGCATTACTTGCCTTTAATTGGTCAATTAAGTATTAAATTTACTTAGATTTGGTCAATTTATTACTTTAAGTATTCACTGGCCAATCAGATATTCCTAACGGTACCTTCCTTGGTCGAGGTTGAGTCGAGAAACATTTCTGAATATAGCTATACATTATTTTCCTCGCTTCCGGGTTCTTTGTTCAGATATAAAGCTAGTCATCACTGGATTCCTGTTAGCGTATATCGTATCCCTTAGAAGATAGGTGGAACGGTTCCCTTGGACCATTATCTTTTTTCTGAATTTGGATGTCAGTTTGCATAGATGACCAGAATTCTTCGGGTGCAAATGCTTAAACGTATATTAGAATGAAATGAATAATTCAACATTTCCCCTTTAACTCGCTGTAATTTGAATCGAACGATATATCGACATATTGACAGTGTCGTGTATTAAGTTTTTATTTAAAGGAGTACATGAAGTATTATCAAGGTTATTGTCCTATTTAAGTATATAATTGTAATCTCAGTATTTAATTTAACAAAGACCTTTTAAAACATACTTCTTTAAACACATGAAATATCCATGTTTGCTTTGAATAATTCAATTCGTCGAACACAATATATCAATTTTAGAAACAGGATTTTACCTAGTAGAAATCAAAGAATTTTGTCCCTGGCCTTTATTGTTGAGAGAAGAAATAGAGAATATCTAGCAAGCAGAGAAACGGTTGGTGCAGCGTTCTAGACAAACTAATCCGCCATAGGCAAAGAACCGAAGGGATGCCAAAGTCAATGCCATATCTGATCGTGAGACCGAAAGTGATCAGATTGGTGAAGAGACAAGAGATGCACCAGGTACTGCGCGACCCCAAACGTCTTAAATACCACCTTTGCCTCATACATCTTGCCACTCAGGATTGTTTAAAAACAAAATCTTAACATATTTAGTTTTAGAACAAAAACAGATTAAGCAAAATCAGATTATACGTGTTTAAAAAACAGAAAATATGAATAAAAATATCTGCATTTGTACAGATGTCTGATTTGTTTTCAATATTCAGAAGCTCTTGACAAAACCTTCATCGTGTTCCATACGATAACTGTTGATTCTATGAAAGGCCAACATTGTCTTAACCCGCGTATATGGTTTCTTACACTACGGATGTGACAGTGCTGATTCATATTTTGTATCTCAGCATTTTTGTTAACGCTTAACGCTTAACTGTGATAAGAAAACATTTGTAACTTATTAAGGTATGAACATCATGCTGATGTTTCCTAAGGTACTACACATGCTACTATCATTTCACTTTATGATATTTCATTTAACTCCCAAAATGGAACAAATTTTGATGGAACTTTTGAAACGTACCCTTAGTTAGCGCAAATGCTATAACACTTCTTTTAAAATTGACATTATTCTACATAATGAATAATTATCCGAAGCAAAGCAATCAAAGATGAATAGCGATGTCTTAGAAGCTCAAAGGCACTCCCACTTCAGTGCAAGTATGATTTGAATTGAATTTTAAAAATCCCATTACATATACAAATGTATCACAATTACCACTGGATACGCACGCACGTACGCACGCACGCACGCATCAGCACAAGCACGCACACATCAGCACACGCACGCACGCACATACTGACAACAAGTCATCGTTGTTGTAGCGAATTGTCCATATTTCGGTAGAATTTTAGTTAGAAATACATTAAAGTCCCATGATAACATTTACAAGTAGCTCTCATTTCATCAACAAAGATGTCTTACTGACAGAAATGACCTTTATTTGTACCAAAAACATTCCTAACTTTGCTGGTAAGTACATATAAGAAACATAGTGCAGTATTTTTTCAATGATAATGCAAAAAATAAGAAAGACTTTCTGACAGCTTTTTTCATGAAGAAACGACTTGAATACGAAAGAAAGGCATCTGTCAACATTGTTTTAGAGTGCATAGAACATGGTTCTATCATTATACTATCAACACATTAATTTTACTATATCGGTTGATTCAAAGAGATCCCGGGACTTTAATGCTGCCAAGACATGCAACTTATTCTATACTGACTTTAAAAAAGAAATTAAAAATCTTAAAAAAATCTTCAAGAATAAGGAACGGTAACGATGAAAGCCTCATTGGTAAACGGTCCGCTGTTTTATGACGTAAATGGTGACGTGGTAGTTTACATTTAGCCCTTGAAAGAAGAGATGCACTTATTAAAGCAAATACAAAAGTTAAGAAGTGTAAAAGATCTGCACGGACTTATTGTAAAACTTATTATTCAACAATACAATTTTTTCCAATATATAAATAAAATTATAAAGTGAATGTGGTCTACATAAGTGGTCTTGAAACATTATTTTAGTTAGATAACGTTAATGTATCTTATTCAAATTCAAATATACAAATTGCCTTTCATTTAAGATAAATATTACATTTGGCATAATGCATTATGGGAAAACATTATCTTGAACATGTTGACCCTAAACAGCTAAAATAGAAATATAACACAAGGGTACAAAGTAAACGCGTGTATTAAAATCTAAACATTAAAGAGAGATTAAACGTTTAAATGGCAGCGGAACCTATACACATTTATATAATTAAAAATTATTTGCGCTTCTAAATCCTTCTTTAATCTCTGAAACCCCGATTAAAGGTTAACGGGCCTTAAGATGTATATTAAATATTAAGATCATGACATTTAAGTCAATGTGAAAGGAATCATTTCTAAAAGATTCACTGGGATTTGTTGTAGCATTGCCATATACTGTACAGTTTATACAAGAAAGACATCATGTGAACGGAATACATGTATATATATATAACTCTATTTTCTCCACTTTCTGGAGAGTGACATATAAACAAACAAGCACGTGTTAACATCTACCCGCTATTTATTCACATAAGATATTAACCGATACAATTAATTGACTTAAAATTATGAGTCAAAATGTAGATATTGAGAAACCTCGACTAGGGTGGAGCATGGCGAGAAAAGAGTTGCGCAGCAGCACTCCATCAAGACAAGGGCAATCCCGAGCCTGTAGCCCGGCCGTGTCAATAGGACGTGCATCGATCGGCACCCCGGACGCCAGTGCAGTTTCCAAACCTGGGTCCCGAGGATCACAGACGAAACTGTTCACACGAAAGGACTCGGTGAGACTTTTCTCGGATGCCGCTATGTCGGGACAGCTTCAGAAGAAAATGGCCCTTCAGAGTAAGCTGCTCCAACAGAAAGCACAATGTAGGAAAGACAGCTTCTTAAAAGAAGGTGGGATTAAAAAAGTGATGGCAGCCCCGACTGTGATGATGGCTTTTCGACGGCACATATCAGTGAGTGTACTTTGTGGTTTTTTGTTTTGTTTGTTTGTTTGTCAAGAATTGCCTATTTCCTCTGTTAAACTTCACATTCTTAGTAAGTTGCGTGTTTTCGTTACTATCGGTTTGCTGAAGAAAATAATGAAAACAAAACTTCCTTACAGCACATGTTTTACAAACATATATACAGAGAATCCCCGAAAGTAAATTTCAGGAGACACCTTAGTTTGTTTCAATACTTATCCTTTAAGTGTCATAATTGTCCATACTTATTTTGTGATATCGTTACTCATTGTTATGGGATATTTAGAAATGACGTTTTGATCCTTCTGTTTTCAAGCTTATATTATTTTTTCCGTAGATAATAAACGTTTTCTGTTCTTCACCTCGGAAGGGGGTGGCGGAGGGGGCGGGGGAGGGCGATAGCACTTTTTTTCGTATGAATTAGTAATGTTAGTACAAATACACCACTAACAATAGATAGAAGGACCCGTCAATGTTCTATGATATGAACATAGGTAATTCAACATACATTTAACCACTACTACTTTTCAAAGTAACGTCCCTTGCATGATTTTCAGTGTTCAGTGTTCCACCGCTCGACTCGGGACTGGCACACGTGCTGCGGGCCGTCACGTGGCATATCCCGCAAATTACCATACCTCTTCCCTCACAGTATAATCTTGATGTTCGGAAAGAGTCAGAAATGGCAAATAGCTAAATCTGGACTGTATGACGGATGTGGTAACAGTTCTATGTTTAATTCGACAGTTGATCCCGTTGTTACTAGACGCCTTAGGTCCCGGACATTACAAGCTGTTGACTATTTCTCTTAATTGCCGACAACAACTCTGATCTAAGAACTGTGACGTAACAGTTTCAAATAACTATAGTTTTTTTGGAGGAACAAAGTGAATCAAAATTACCATGTACATGGTAATATTATGTCACTAACATTACCGGACTTGGAGATCAGCGCTTACGTTGGTGAGGAAAAAACAAGATGCTTCCAAATTGTTGCTTACTTTCAGCCCGAAAAAGTAGATCCGTTACAACTCGGTTGAGAATAGCGTTCATTTTGATGGCATATATTGACCCTCTCCCCCATTTGATAATATAAGGTTATTTGAAGTTGTTTCAGAAATTGCCATTTCATTTGCCCATATATTTTGTTTCTGTCATATTCACACTAACACTTTAATCTCGTTGTGACAAACTGTAGACCCTGTTAATTCCTTCGTTATGTTCCTCACTTCTTTGAAATTAATTTCTTTCTTTCGTTTTTTCTCTTTGTTTTTCACATTTGAACATTTTCACATCCTTAAAATCAAGTACCCCTCTGTGACATACACAAAAGGTTGCCTATAGTAATTTTAACTGTCGAACTTAACCAAAGGAACTAAGCCAATATGCTTGTAGCCCTGTAGATCCGTGAAGTATCTACGCAGCCCCATAAAGTATGCCGCCAGTCTCTACGCAGTTTCCCTGCAGTCTTTGGTACATGTAACTCCAATGCCGCTTGTATACCTATAGCCCTGTAAAATCGTCTCTATATCGCAAGGTATCCCTGCCAGCCTTTGATATTGCCACGTCCTTTAGTTTCCCTGTATTTCTAAGTTGTGTCCCCTTGTATACACACAGCCCCGTGTCTCTTGTAATACAGCGTTGACACCTAGGCTCGTAAACATGGCCGGCCACTTATCTTTGCATGACCCGCCCCCTCTTTCCTATAACAATGTAACGTGGCTATGTTGCAGGGCTTGCTGTTCATATTCCAGTTGCAAAGTTGATATATCTCGTACCTGACTTAGATTAGATATAGTTGTTTATACTGGGTGTTGTGCGGGAAAACGAGTCATTCAAAGATGCCAAGCTCAGTCAACAATGCTGAATTACACGGGACAAAGGGCTGCGGGGATACCATGCAACAAAAAGTTAACTTAATGACCTTGCAATTATATTAAAGAGGTAAAAAAGTGGGAAACCAGGAACTACGGTAAAACACGGTATTGTTGACTTTCTTCGTGGGAATGCATGAATACTAGCATACGGGGGATTAGGGCTTGCAGGGTTTATTTAGGGGTAGGGCCAACTTCACAATTACTGCGTAAGTAAACGGGACGGCCGGGTTAACTTCTTGTTTGTGCAAGGCTGTAAGATAGTTTAACTTCTCTGACAATAAAAGGATACACACGTACCCTGATTTTGAAATTACCCATTTGTTGCACACAGAGTAGGTATGTATTTCAGATACAGTAAGTTATGCCTTGTTTCATATTGAGACAGTAATTAAGCCGCTATTAAATGCTTATGTAATTGCTAAAAACATATATTTTTATGTAACTTTGGTCCATACTCATGATGATTTTAGCGGAATATAATATGGTAGAGCAAAGTATGTCATGCGAAATTTGGCACTATAGTCTGATTAAGCATTAATTATCAATCCGGTATTGTCAAAAGATAACACTAGGGGTCGTTTCTTTGGCAAGAGGTCGGTAGATATTGTAACTGATACATTTCAATAAATAACTAAGATAATTCATTTTCGTGATATGTGCATTTAACGTTACTTTGCAGTTTTTAGAAAACACAACGATATCTAAAGAGAGGACGAAATCTGCTATTTAAAACAAACAGCTAGCAGCCTAGCAGCATTGAACTGATTTATTTTAGTGCTTTGGTAATGTTTCTTTTAAGAAATACTGAATATTGTATCCGAGAACATTATCCCGTTGCTATTTGTCATTTTTTTATTTAATGAATTATCGTTATCATTACTGTTATCACCATCACCACCATCACTACCAGCATCGTCATCAACAGCAGCAGTAGCATTATTATTATTATTAGTAGTAGTTTACTCATTCTCATTACCCGTGTTACACAGTAAAAGCACTATGGGAATAAAAAATAACCGGTTTACATGAACCTAAATGTAATAGCAAATTATAGATGCTTCTCATTTTAATTG
>JAUMHA010382406.1:1491-12381 GCA_032359765.1 Saxidomus gigantea
TTCCTAAAGAAAGAGTAGTGCCGAAGTTATAACCAAAATATGAATATGTACGCCAGTTTTATTCCTGTTGAATATTTAATCGTGTGAACCGGCATTTGATTTTCTTTATTTGTTTCGAGATTGAAAAGGCTTGAAAAGTTTCCAAAAATTAAAGGTTTACATAGATCTACATTCTAAACATAATGAAAACTATTTTTTTAAAGTTTGAATAATTTGGCCGGTTGGTCAGGCGCTACTTGAAAAACGGTGATCTTAATATGTTAAGACGGACAGATAATTCATAGGGGCGGTTGCTTCTAAAATCCATTACCGTGATGCGTTTTCATTTTCGGTCTGTTCATTTACCAGATTTTTTTATAAATAGGAGCAGGCTAGAATATACTTCAACACTAAATCTGTGTTTCCCAGGCACTGTTGCCACACGAAGAGAGCCGCCACTCCATCCGAGATACAGACGACAATAGTGTGTAGATTGTTTATAGTCCTCGCCTACCCTAGTATTTCTCCTCGGGTTAAAGTGCCAATACTCCTGACAGGCGCAGGTTGAAGAGACTAGTGCAGATACATGTACAAGGGCATTTACCACTTGACAGACCGTGGCAGACAAATAAAATGAAATAGCGAAAAAACTAATATCTGTTGACACAATCCAAAATCATATTTAACAATTTAGACATTCTGACAGAGGGGCAGTTTTTGACCAAAAAACAACACATTATAATTTGTTACAACAGGTTTTTACTTTGTTTTGCACATATTATCAACTGCATGTTTCAAGATTTTCGTATCCTTTTTATTCATCGCTAGCGATTTCATATGACCCCTTGGTTCTTGTTTACATGCCCGTTGTAAAGCACTGATACACGTGAGACTACTTGTGGGTTTCTAACCAGCTAATCTCTAGATGGGTGGGAAAGACTGAAAAGGAGAAGGCCGGGATTCGAAGCGGGGACCTCCGGATCGATAGTCTAGAGTGTTAAAATACAACTAAACAAGTCGCCTAAACCATGTCCACTTGCTGTCTATTATTGCGACATGTCGGTAAAAGATAGACAACATGGTTAATTCGACATCATGCTGTTTGTCGTCATCACTGTAAGCATGTTCTGCAGTAATATATAACAGCGTTTTGTTGTCCAAAAGTTGACCGACATGTCGCATTACTAGACATCAAGTCTACATGATTTAGACGACGTTTCTAGTTGTATGTAAACAAGTAGACGTAAATAAGTGCACTTGGACTATTCAATTCAATTAAATTCAATTCAATATACTTTATTTAACGATGGTTACACAATAAACAATTTCAACATCATTTATCTCACTTGCGGCCGTCAAAGACTACATTAAGTGAACATTCCTGTGCCGACCTAAAAGCTCCATAGTCGAAGTGATATTCTGTGTCTTGTTCAGAAAGAATGATATTCCGTCAAAGTGGTTTATTTCCTGTTCAGAGACATTTTTTGTCCGGTCATGTTCAAATGTTCAGAGAGAATGTTGATCTATTCAGGGACGATGTTGTTCGGTCAAAGTAGTATGTTGTTCTGTTTAGGGAGGGTGTTATTCAGTGAAACATGCATGTTGTATTGTTTACAAAGGATGTTATCATGCAAGGTGTTATATTGCCCTGTTCAGGGAGGATGCTGTTCGGTCAAATCGATATGTTTTCTTTTTCAGACAGTTTGCTGTCTTGTCAAGAGAGTTTATTATTTTGTCAAACGGACATGTTGTCTTGTACAGAGTCTATGCTACTATGTCAACGGGCATGTTGTTTTTCGAACTTTTTGTTGATCTGTGAAACCTTTTATGTTGCCCTGTTTAAAGGAGGTGTTGTCCTGTCAAAAGGTGTTGTAGTTTTATTGAAAAGAGTATGCTGTTCTGTCAAACTGAAAAGTTGTTCATTACAGAGAGGATGGCATTGTGTCTAACCATAATGTCGTCCAGTCCAGGGAAGTTGTAACATGCTTAACCGTTATTTCGTCTTTTCAGAGAACGTGAAAGATATGTTCGGATGATGTATTGCTATATTTTCTGTATAAAATGTTCATTTGGATATAAATGTACCTGTTTTAGCCAATAAATTGTTTTATTAACCTAAAGTATCCGGTCCATCGCATGAACTTAAAAATGTATTTCCAACGTAAAAACTATAACAAAATGCCTTTCAAAATATTTAAAAACATTGTGTTTTTTTCAGTTTAAAAAACAAAGCCTTAACTTTCAGCGCAGACAATGATAAACTTTGACATCCACGCAGTCTAAGCCTGATCTTTACTGTCCGCTTTTTGAATGAACACGTCTGTGAAGAATAAATGAACCTCTCAGCAAGAAAGCTGGAAAGCCCATGGTAGAAATTAAGCGGATCTAGGGTAAACCCAGGTAAATTCAATTGAAAAACATGAAGACTGGAGAAAGAATAGTCTTATTCATGGTATTTTAACACGAATGAAATTGTAATGGAAGACATACATTTTACTGTTTAAACAGTCACACATAATAGTTAACTAACTTTTCAGATTTGTTCTACCTTTATGTTATTATGATATTTTGGTAGACATGGTAAATACCGTTATTTTAACTACATATAATTGCACTTCACATTTATTGTTCATAATACTTTAAGAAAATAAAGTAAAACCCTTCAAATCTTGTTATTTGTTTCTTTTGCTTTATGTCATTGTGTAGAACAACAACCTCTCATAAGAAACAACACACTCTCTGAAAAAGACAACATATCGGTTTGATAGAGCAATATACTCTGAACAAAACAACATATCGGTTTGATAAAACAACATCCTCTCTGCACAAGGAAACACATAGGTTGGACAGAACAACTGCGCATCTGAACAGGACGTCATATCTGTTTCACAGGACATCATTGGTTCTGAACAAAACAATATACCAGTATGACATGATAGCATCATCGCTGAACAAGACAACATAGCAATTAAACAAAACAATACATGATCTTAACAGACAACATAATAGTATCACAGAACACCAACCTCTACAAGCAAGAACGTTTGACATAATAACATACGTTCTGAACAAGACAACATACGTTCTGAACAAGACAACATACGACTCTGAACAAGACAACATACGTTCTGAACAAGACAACATACGTTCTTAACAAGACAACATACGACTCTGAACAAGACAACATACGTTCTGAACAAGACAACATACGACTCTGAAAAAGACAACATAAGTTCTGAACAAGACAACATACGACTCTGACAGAATAATATCGTTTTTGAACAAATCAATGTACCAGTCAGATATGATAGCATTGTCTCTGAAGGCTGACAGAACAAACAACACATGCATATCTGAACAGGACAGCTTACGTCCTGTATAAGACAACATAAAGGTTTGACAAAACAATATCCTCTCAGTAGAAGACATCATAAAGAGTTGACAGAACAACATCGTGTTTGGAGAAAACAATTTATTACTTTGACATCATAGTGTCATCAAACCCTTTTGACCGAACAACAACCTTTCCAAACAAGATAAAATACTCTCTGAACAATACAAAATACCGGATTGAGAGAACAACATCTTGTCAGCACAATACAACATACCGGATTGAGAGAACAACATCTTGTCAGCACAATACAACATACCGGATTGACAGAACAACATCTTGTCAGCACAATACAACATACCGGATTGAGAGAACAACATCTTGTCAGCACAATACAACATACCGGATTGACAGAACAACATCTTGTCAGCACAGGGCAAAATGCCGGTTTGGCAATATAACATTCTCTCTGAACAAGACGAAATGCTTACTTAACATGATATCTTTTCCATTATGGGCAAAGGACAGTCAAGGCGTTCAATAATTACGTAACCTTCCTGATTACGCATCCCCATTTATCTAGTTATTTATCCGAAATTTGACAGAAGGAATCCCGAATGAGGCAATAAAATATCTGTTTTAGGTGTAGATTACCCCTTTTAATTACCTTATTCAATTTGAACTGATAATTCATAGAAATACGGAAACCAATTTGAGTAGTTGTACATGCTATTTTGTTTTTTAATTGGAACTTTCAAACAATATTTGTTGTTCTTTTTTCATGCAAAAGAGTTATTTTTAGATCTTGAGCTCATATCAACAACACATACAATAATAAGTGTCGCTTATGTTTACTTAGAAATATGAGAAACAGGAAGGAAATAAATAGATTCGTCAGACTTAATTAGTTCCAGTTATTCGGTGCACTTTCGACAACACTTAGAAAGGAAAATGGATGCAGATGAAATAGAACATCAGTTTTAATTCTATGACAAACTATGTAATCCATTATCAGCTTATGAGACTTTGTTGTTAGGTAGGTAAAAATCTATGATGAACTATATTGTTAACGGTAATTTTACCCTGTATATTATGTACATACTATGAACGAAATGAATATGGAAAAAATAGAAGAAGACGCATTCTCTGTAAAGAGTTTTGAAGCTGTCGTGTTTCAAAATGACTTTGACAATGTCGATTTTGACAATGACGATAGTGACAATGGTGATATAGACTGTTATTATTGCGATATAAACAATTTCGATATAGACAATGACGAAATTGACAACGGCGATATTGACAATGACGCTAATGCTAATGGCGATATTGACAACGGTGATGATGTTGAAGAATCTCAGGCACTGATCAGGGAATGCAGTATTGAGGTAAGTGATTATAATGCATTATTTCCACAATAGTTTTGAGACTGTTTCGAAACACTTTCTTCAGAAAATGTATAGTTACATTTGATTGGTTCATATAATAAAAATGACAGCTGTAAGAGTCAAGCGGACTTACACGTGACGCTCTTTAACCATCAGTTTAAAAAACCCCGTCACAATCAGTAGACGGTAACTTTTGAAAATGACAATTTACCAAGGCTAAAGGCAAGGTAACAGATATATTACTAGACCAAGTTGATACTTGTTATTTCGTCATGGTCACTTAACAGTTCCACTCAAAGCTGGGTCCTAATATATAACGTTATATTAGGACCCAGCTCAAACCAAGGTTTATGCTTGTTTTCAAGCAATATTTTTTCCAAAATGTGTGTTGTTAGTTTACGTCTTGTTTTGCTTTCAGATTGATGGTGTTGACCAGGAAAAAACAGGAGGTGATCAACTTAAAAAGCAAGATAACACGTTTGAAGTAAGTTTACATAACTATTATAACCTTAAATATGGAGTTTTGCATGACACGTACGTAACTGTTGTAAATTCCAGCAATATTACGTGCATTCACGTATGAAAGTTAAGGCCAAATATCAAAGGTTGCAATGTTTCCCCGAGATTTATCTACGACGAACAAACACATCTCAATCTTTCCAAAAGGGGAGTTATGTTCTAAGTACACTGCCTCGTCTAACGGTTCAGATGATTTGAGTACACGTAATGATAGTTTTTTCGTTATTCTGTCAAGTGTGTTTGAACTTTCCTATAATTGTTTGGCCTTGACCATTAACTTTTCTTGCAAATCAATGTTTTTTTTACAGAATATTCAGTCGTTCATCCAGGAAGACATATTAATGCATGAAATTCAACAGGCTGGTATAATACATGGTCTGAACAACTATATCAACAGTTCAATAGCAGAATGGAAATGTAAAAGTGTCAACGTAGCTATAACCGGTAATTCGGGATCCGGAAAGTCCAGCCTTATTAATGCGTTAAGAGGTTTGACAGCAAAAAGCCCCGAAGCAGCTAGGGTAGGCATAACAGAAACAACAACAGAAGTAAAGAAATATGAATTTCCTGAGAGCAATAAGGTTACACTGTTGGACTTGCCAGGAATAGGAACACAGCAGTTTACGAGAGAATCATATTTGGATGACATTGACTTTGCTAAATTTGATATAGTGGTTGTCGTTACCGCTAATCGCTTCTTAGAAAATGATACGTGGATTGCTGAACAGGCTTTAAGTCTTGGAAAAAGCGTCATTTTTGTGAGAACAAAACTTGATTTAGATATAATGAACGCCAGTCGAGATGACCCTGAAAACTTCGACGAAGTCAAGTGCATGGCGACAATCAAAAGTGACATAGAAGAAAATATAAGTAAGTGTGATATTACCGATTTGAGTGAAGGCATATATTTAGTCAGTTCACCAGACAGAGAGAAATATGACTTTTCAAAGTTATCAGAAAAACTTAAAAGTTTAATGAATACAAAAGGCATCGGTATATGCAAATCTCTGCTTCAATATTTGGAAAAGGCAATCGAAGAGAAAACAGAAGCTGTTAGGAGTGAGTTTACCTGCAAGAAAGTTGCATCAGCAGTTTTTGGAGCTCTTCCAATTCCAAAACTTGAATCAATGTTCGGTACTTTTTCAGCACGAGAGATACGTAGAATTAGTTTGAAGGTTTTTTCTCTAGACGACGCTTCACTGGAAAAAGTGTCAACAGAAGTAGACATCCCTGTAGATAAACTTAAATGTTTTCATTTGAAAGCGTTTAATACAGAACAGCTGACAGATATAGACAAGTTGTACACAGAAACAGAGGAGATTAGATATACAACTTTCATGAAATATTCGAAGTATTTGGTGCCGATTGTGGGAAGCGTTATGTCCGCTTGTAAGTCCACTCGGGTGACAAAGGAATGTGTAAACATCATCTCTGGTATCATGGCTGATGATGAACTCCGTCTCGTTCAACTCAGGCTTCGGAGACTGGAAAAACAGCTCCGACCACTGTAGATGTACGTATAGATCAACACCGGTCAATATGCCGTGACTATGCCTTAAGCTCATAGATAGACAAAGGTAAATGTCAAAGTGAACGTTTAAGCCAGGTATCATTTACTGTTCGTGAACTATAAAGAATATCAATGTTATCATTATCCACATTAACAGAACTTCAACTGAAACCATTCTTTAATACTTTCCTGTCCACTAGGTTGTTTCAACAAAGATTTGAACAACACGGCAAACTCTATGGAGATAGGATATCTGCCAAATTATGACGCTTTTAAAGACAGCAGTGTTGTCAATTATCACAAATGCTAAGCCTAAACATTTGGCTGAAGAATTTATCAACCTTTACCTTCCTGGTAAGTTTGCCTTAGAGACCAGAAAATAAATGATCAGCTAGTACATAGTATGGATGAGCAGTTAGTACATCCGTGTTTTTGCTTGCTATGCAGGAAGTTAATTATACCCCCGAACACAATGTGTAAGGGGGTAAACTGGATTCAGCTTGTCTGTCCGTCTGTCTGTAGACGAAAACTTGTAAATCTCCAAAAACCCTGGTCAGAACTAATGATACTTCGCAGAAGTGATAAGTACAATGCCTAGTTGTGCATGGTCTAGGTTTCGGGTCAATAAGTCAAAGGACAAGGACACAGAGGCCTTGGATAGTACAATCTGTTGGACCCCAAATGTCCAAAACCCCTGGTCAGAATTTAATGGTACTTAACAGACGTGATAAGTACAATGCCTAGTTGTGCATGGTCTATGTTTCAGGTCACTAGGACAAAGGTCAGGACCACAGGGGCTCAATATAGTAAAATCTCGTGGACACTAAATCTCCACCCCTGATGTCAGAATTTAATAATACTTCACAAATGTGATAAGCACAATACCTAGATGTCCATGGTCCATGTTTCGGGTCACTAGGTAAAAGGTCACAGGGGCTTGAGATAGTAAAATCTTGCGCGCTTTTAATCTCCAAAACCCCTGATCAGAATTTAATGATACTTTACAGAAGCCTCAAGTAGTGCAGGTCCAATAATTAAAGCATCAAATATTACATAAATTTATATACTGTGTCATTTGCGTGTTCAGGGGGGGAGGGGGGGCGGGGGTCCATCACATTCAGTGATAGTTCTAGTTTGCACTGAGCACCCAGGAGTCTGCAAACAAATGACGATATTCTAAAACATGAGGTTTGGAATTTGTTTTTAAATCTGGCTAAGGACCTATGCTCTTATTAGTGTATTAGAAAGCAATTACATGTAGATGTATACGTATACAGGGTCATCAACGGAAAAATTGTTGAGTACTATCCATGTATTAAAATGTTTATGATATTTGATGTGAATTATTTGTTTATTTACATATGCATATGTTTAAAGACCCAGGAGCATTATAGATGAAAAATTACTTGTAGCGGAAAGATGTTTTCTGTCGTACTTGACCGGTATTTGTACGAAAACCACTCCTTGCTTAGGACATGTATATAAATAGTGGAGAGGTTTTTTTCTCAATGATATTGCAAAATGTAAGAAAGCTTTCTGCCAAAACTTTTTTGTGTAGAATCGACAAAAAACGAAAGAAAGGAATAGGTTTACAGTGATTTAGATTTAATAGAACACATTTCTATCATAAATGTATCCGTTATTTATTTCTCTATCCGTGAGTATTTGAAGCGCTATTGGGCCTTTAAGTGTTAGCTTCACGTGTACTTTGAAAATCTAATATTCTGCCTGTTTGTGTTTGTTCTTTAGAAAGTCGTTGAAACGATCATCATATCTCCAGTAACGGAAACTTAAATACGGAAATACTATAAATTATCTGACTGAAACAGAGAACACTTAAGCATCATCTCATTTGAGACATTTACGATAAAGCAACTCGTGTTCTTTTACTTCCTTCAAAGTGATCACCATATTTCTAAGTAAGACAGAAACGATTATTGTACTGAAATTGAATATCTTCCCAAGCATCATGTGAAGTGTGTATTACCCAGACTTTAAAGTCCCAGGATCACTTTGAGTTTACAGCTATAGAAAAAATAAATTGACTGGTATGTTTATGATAGCACCATGTTATATTCCTTCAAAAACAAAATTGCCATATGCCAAGTCGTTTCTACCACAGGTTGCCGGCGCGGGGTTTGGACCCCCATCCCCCCAGAGGCCCCTCCACAACCCTGGTACCCCATATACTGATATATCAAAACAAAATAATAAAACAAACAAAAAGTTTTTGCACTATATACATGTAGTAGTAAAGGTATAGCACTATCGGGTCCAGAAATCACGAAAATATACACTGACCTTATTCAACAAAGCCGTGTGTTCATATTTTTAGACCGATTTTCAAAAACTTGGTCTTGTTCAACGGAGAAATAAAAACTCTGTAGCATTTTGCATATATCTGGTCCATAAATAGCTCTCGCAAAATGCAGCGAGCCAACAAACTTGTAAATTTCAGTTTACACTACAACGTTCGATTCAGTACACAATTTCATAACACTTCGTGATTCCCAACCCAGACCGACGTAAATCAAAAGAAAATCAACTGGGTTGGGAATCACGAAGTGTTATGAAACTGTGTACTGAAACGAACGTAATGTAACAGTGGTCACATTGTAGTGTCGAATGATATCAAATTCCCCTAATGGTCGCTTGAATAACCCATTTAACTTCTAAATAAGCATAGTCTCTGGACAAAACTGACCGGGTATTGCAGTCAGGTGGAACAAAGCTCCCTAAATTTCAAATTTTGTTAGGTACAAGTATGCGTGGGAGTCATACTGGGGTCAAGTTCATCAGGGGAGAAATTCCACGGTCGACCGGGACTACATGTATAAACAACCTAAACAACAACTCTTTTAGTTTCCTAGATAATTATTGGTGAAGTAAGAAACCATTTAGTGTCTGTAAAAATTGAGGTTTTACCAAATCAAAGCCTTTTTAATCGCTGTTCTTTCAACTTCACAGTCATAGTTTTTAAGGGTGTTAATGTCGAACTATGCAATATCTGGTATCAATCAGTGGCTATTGAAAATATCCAAAATCATTATCGACATACTGTTAAGTTTGGTCGAATGCTCCAGTTTTATTCCAATTGTATATACTGAAAACAGCCTTACCTTTATAAAACATTATAACCCTTCTATATCTAGGAAATAGATTTCACTTTTGAGTGATATACCGGTAAGTATATTAACCTTCGGCCCTTAGACTTTGGCCTTCGTGATTAGATTACTTCGCATCTACACTCCACACAGTGATATACTAACCGGTATATCACTCAAAAGTGAAATCTTTTTCCATTCTAATCCGTTATTTTTAACCAAAAATAGATGTTCGAATGGGTATTATTTGCTGCACTTACATGAAGTCGCTGCCTTGAACTTGTAGTAACCCGTGCATTCCTTGCATTTCGAGAAATTTTGGCTGTTCTCTTTTACTCCTCAAATAAAACGCTATTCGTCTTATTTTTTGTCGTTGCTGATATTGCTGGCGATACCAGAAGTGTAGAAAATTTTACTACGATGTGTTACACCACGTGAATTCATAAAGCATTCACACTCGTAGATGTTGTGTGAAAATTACGCGGGTGGAAATTTTAGCAGTAAAAAAATATTTCCGGACGCCATGAGTGATGTACTTTGTAAGGTATATCACGCTCAAATTCTTCTTCGCCTTTATAGGAGAAATTTTCGGTAGCGTTAGAATGTGAGGTTTATTCTATTTTCGTCTGTTTATTACAGTAATAACTTGGCGTAAATATTTCTTATATGTTTTCAAATGATTCTCTTTGTTTTCAATAACTTACTTCGGCTATTTGAACTGTAATACAACATCAGTGTTGCGTGGGGGGAGATAAATGAAACAATGATGAAAATGTTAAGGGACAACATATTACTTCCCTTGTCCAATTAATTTGAAGTTGTCTTTGTGATCTTAAAACGGCCCTTACTTTATATTTTACAGTTACTACTTGTATACAGTATAGAATAAATTATGATATATTAATCAACAATACTTAATGTGTCAAATAAATTCATACACGTAAATAAATGGTTACTAAAGTGCTTGCGTGTCCGCCATCTGGGAATGACAACACCGTTTCGATTAAATGACAGTGTGAGCACGTGTGCTCTGGGTGACCCACCGTCCGGCGTATGTCGAAC
>JAUMHA010382439.1:0-25064 GCA_032359765.1 Saxidomus gigantea
TACAGTTTTCATCTCAGAAGTACCTCAATTTTATAATGAAGAGAGACGCATATGTTCGATCTAGTGCTTAAGTCTCCTTGCATCTTTTACTGACCACGTATTAAATATAGCGGCCTGCAATAAGACTACATAAATGATAGATCTGGAAATTAAAAAACTGAAATATTCAAAGTCTACAAAAAAAATAAAAGAAAGGAGTCAATAAAAGCTGGAGCAATTAGTATATATTTGTCCCAGATAAAAGCAAATGTGATCATTAATTATTTCTTGTGTATCTTATTAGAAAAAGAGTTTCATATTAATATCTTTATTAAATCTGCTAGCTACCATTATATAAAGTTTTAAACAGTTTCCAGTATGATATGGATTTGTTGTCTTTGTATTTATTTGAAAAATGAAATAAAAAAAAATCATAAACTCTCAAAGCCTTTGAAAGGCTGTAGTTTTAGAGTTGATCTTCTGATTGGTCAGTTTAAATTTCAGGTTATTTCTAGCCAATAGGAAGCCTGTCAGATCAATCAGACTAAGCTATGGAAAAGTTTGATTTTTTCCCTTTAGGTTATACATTATTTAATGAAAGGATAATGACAGAGCTAAATTAAATTAAATGTTTCAATCTTAGATAATCTTGATATATAACTGTCTTTCATATTTTTTGTCACTTCTTCATGAGAAAAAGGTTGCCAGAAAGGGTTTTAATTTTTTTTTCAGTTTTCTTGGTAATTGACACGGACCTATATACACATTGATAAGAGCTGTAAATAATTTTACATCCAAAGTGACCATGAGACTTTTAAACTGAATTTATTATCAAAAGCACTATTTTCACTTGCCAGCTTGTACATATGTATGTAAAATGAATGATAAAAAGGACGATTGAAATAAAGTGAATCATAATTTATTATTGTCTGTATTTAATATAGTTCATCTTATAGGTTGAAGTTGGATTATCATAAAACTTTTATATGTGCCATTGCTGGACAACCTTTGAGAAAGTTTTATAGACACATATTGACGGATATAAATTATCAGTAAAATGATTAAAGCACAAGTGCAAAGGGCTTGTGGAAGATTTATTTGTGAAGTTGCATAAAATTGCGAAAATAAGCCACCAAAACCTTATAATTGACAACTTGCTTGCCTAAGACAAAATTTAAACCTTGTATCACTGAGAAAAACAACATCTCCCGCGTGGTTTGTTTTATACCCCGGGGTCACGTATATCAGAAAATCCTTAGTAAATACTGCCAGATTTGGTATTTTGTATACCAGATAATCACGTTTGATAACTTTTAAATTGTCTAAACAAACAGTAGTCAAGTGATTTTGTTTCATTTAATAAAATGTTTGTTGATTTATTGGTGAAAACTGTCAGATTTTAATTCTAGCTTTAAAACACTTGGATTATATGACAGATATAAGTAGGCGGGATTCTGACATTTAACATGAAATTTTGTGTTTTAGTGGGTCTTATTTTTAAATGCTTAGTGTGTCACTAAGCTGGAAGGGAGCAACACAGTCCATTGGTTTTACCATCCATTCCTTTGTCTACACTGGAATCCTGCAAAGTTATAGTAGTTCCGTTGAGTAATGATAAAATACAGTCCAACCTCCCAGAACAACACCTGCCGAGGGCACCAACCTCACAAAAAAGACACACATTTTCTTTTCCAATGTGTCAATTATTTAAAAAATCAACCTCTCCAGAACAGCTCTACAACAAACATGTTTCTGTGTTCTCTAGGGTGATTCTGTGATTTTTTAGGGTTTTTTCCAGCCATATACTGGGTTTACATCCGTTCAAAGTTTATAGATGAACAAAAATTACATGCAGTGCTGTTAAAATAAATAGATTTTTGAATGTCATTTGAAAGCAGAAATGCAATAAATCTCCTGGGTTTTTTTATTTTGCAGGAAACCAGGAGATATTAGAAGAGATTAATGGAACGATTGACTTCAGCTATGTTCGTATTCTCAAAATGATGTACGCCCAAGATGACGTTGTGCGACTTCTCGCAGGGTCTGCACTGGCCGCCTTCGCGTACAACAATATTAGTCAGCAGAAAGAGATTGCCGAGCAGGGAGGTGTGAGATTTAACTGCTTCATCCCGTTCTTACAGTCTTCAGATGAGTTTTACAGATGCAATGCTGCATTTCAGGTTTGTATGAAACACTTCAACAAGACTTAACTCATAGACACTTCACTGACACTCTGAAATTGTCCGTCTACAAGTTTTAAGAGTACTAGTTATCATTATTAGGATGTTTTATTTCCTCAATAAAAAGTTTCTTACTAGATAGAAAACAGTCTAGACAAGTGTTCAATCTGCGCCTGTTTCTCAAATAATACATTTTTAAGTCTATGATGCTTTATCACTCATAAGAGTGTTTTTTGCAACTTTGTTACTGACACAAAACTTTTGTTGAGTTTGTTTCAATAAAATGTATAAAATCAGGGGAAATGTCATCATAGCACACACAATATGTCATGATCATTTTGCCAACATCATTTTTATATGGATTCTGGCATTCGTTGCACTTTGTATTCTTTTTTTATGTTATCTAGACAGAAGATTTTAATAATAATTCTTAACAGTGAATTTTTCTGGATATATTCCACCATTATAATAGAATAAAATGTAAAACCAAGTCAATTTGAAAATACAATGTACTATGATTGAATATGAATTCTTGGGCGTAAATTTCATGGGTTTTATATTACAATGCAATTTCTTTGGAACTTGAATTAGTTGATTTCTTTTTTGTATAGGATTAGGTAACGTTTGATGGCTTTCATTCAAAGTTGGGCTCTTAAACATGGGGATTGACCTTTTCTGATGATATGATAAAATCAGTGAAATTTGTGGCCCACAAACATTTGTGGTTGCACAGTTCAGTTAAACCTGTGTTAAAGACCGACTCTGAATAAAACTACCCTGCGAATAAAGACCAACAGGGAGATCACATTGCACTATTCATCTAAGGTATAACACCTGTGAATAAAGACCACCTGCAATCAAAGACCACATTCATCACTTCCTATCAGTGGTCTTTGTTCGTAAGTTTGACTGTATTTGTTTTTTCTTTTCTGACAGTTATAAAAATATTTTTCAAAAAACTGAATTTTTCTTGTCTCAGGTTGTAGTGCTATCAAAGATTATACCAGATGAGGAACAGGCATTGTCGTCGGCAACGGGGATCAAACTTCTTGTTGACCTCCTACAAGACTCCCAGTCAGACCAGATCCTTGCCCTAGCGTCAGATTGTATAGCCAGACTAGCTCACACCAGGGCAGGTAAATTGCAGACAGACATTATATTTAATACAGTCTCACCTATGTGAACAGTTGCCTTTATTAACTGTCTTACAATTACCTGCCAAGACAAACGCTACATGTTTATAAAATAAACAACAATACATTGACTTGTAAGTTTTCACCTGTTTAAAAGTAGCCAGCTATCAGTGTGCTTAAGGTATTTCTGCTAAATACAATGTACTGTGAGGTTTGCTGTATATTTCATAAGTTCTGGCTTTAGAATTGGTCCTTCTGTTTGAGCAAGAAACCATAATCTGTCATGCTAGATAATTGAGATAAGATTGATATTTTGTAAAGAAAGGTATGTATTGTGGGAAATCTATGTGCCTGACATTGTATGTTAACACTTTTTTATCATACGTACATGGACAAAATTTACACGAGTGGTAATGTCAAACTTCTGTTAAAGACCTGTGATCTTAAAACTACTGTAAGCAGTTCTTTATAAATGAAACACCTATGAATGATGACCATCTGTCAACTAAGACAAACTTTTCAGTTTCCAAGGGTGGTCTTCGTTCACAGGATTGACTGTAAAAATTCTTTCTCAGCATACCAGTTTTACAGGTTTGACTGTAATTATTTTTTCAGGTGTCCCTGCTGCTATTATTGCCATCAATGCAATAGAATTCCTCACAAGGCTGTTACTGCATCAGGCGGAACAGGTCAGAGGTTGTGGAGCAATTGCTCTAGGATACCTCTCGTTTACTCACACAGCAGAGAGACAACTTCTCAACAAGTAAGTAGACAACTTCTCTACAAGTACTTTAACTTACTTTACTCACAGGGTTTATAAGGTCTGAGCCTTTTAGTCCTTAGGGGGTATATGGGATATACAACTGACCCAAACATTTCTCCAATAATGCTGTTAAACCTGAGTTTATTGTCTAAAAGAAGATTTAAGCGGCAGGAGGTGTCACCCTCATAATTTCCAAGCGCTTTTAAGTTTGCATGCTAAATGTTCTCTACAAGTAAGTAGACAACTTCTCAGCAAGTAAGTTAGGCAACTTTTCAACAAGTAAGTTAGGCAACATCTCAACAAGTAAGTAGGTAACTTGTGAACAAGTAAGTAAGGCAACTTCTCAACAAGTAAGTAAGGCAACTTTTCAACAAAGTAGAAAACTTCTCAACAATGACATCTTCGTATTAGAAAGAAGGCCACTTCTCAACAAGTAAGTTATCAACTTCTCAAAAAGTTGGGTTTTTTTAGAACACACACAAATCTGTTTTTTGACCAGCAAATTGGAAGGACAAGAGAATGAAACTCATTTTGTAAAATTTCAACTTGACACTCTGACTCAGAATACAAAAGTAGAAAAGAATGCTACAAAGATTTATAGTACATGTAGTTCAATTTTCATTTTTATTATAACGAAGAATTGTTATTTAAGAGCATAAATACATGTATAAATATTCTTATTTTACCATGTATAATTCCAGTTATGGTATGTATTTCTGTGGCAATTTGTTGTGAATTATATTGTAGTTTGTAGTTAATGTTATGCCCTTGGCCGAGGGCTTTCCTTTTTCACTGCATGTTACAAAATTGTCTGCTTGAAATTTACCCTTTGTTGAACACATGCATCTGGCCTCACAGTTCTGGAATTCCTACACGTTGCTTTCAAGTTAGTTCAAACCTGTAGATTGAAGATTTTGTCCAATCAGAAACAATGGTCAAAGTGGAAATCCCGGATGAAAATGTTTTTTTTATTTAATTGTTTTGTAAATTTCTTGAATGATGTGTGATTTAACGAAAAGGACACATATTTTTAAGGTCTTAAATGACAGACAACTGTACAAAACAGAGTTCCACATTTAAAAAAAAAAAGCATATAAATTAGTATAAAAAAACAACATGTTCGACTACTTTGAGTCATTTGAAGACAACATGCGGAGAAAACAAGAAAAATTACTTTCTTATTTGTGTGGAGTTAAAAATTGTATAATTGTCCATCCGTCAGTTCTGTCTAGAGCTATAATCTACCACATTGGTTATTCAATTTAAATTCAACTTTGTGAAAATATAAGTTCAATGAAGGGTTTGTGCCCCTTGAGTTTCAGATGAATTGCTTCAAAAAAACTGAAGTTATGGCCCTTTGAAAATCAAATGCAAAATTACCATGGCCAGGTTACGTCGAACTATATTGGCCGCGGTCACTAGATGGCTCGTAGGTAGGGGGAGGAAGTAGGTTGCTCTTGCTTTCATGTGTTATAAATCTTTTGTTCTGCAGATGTAGAAATGACCAGATGTTGATGAAGATTCTATTACATTATACAAAGAAGAGCAAAGTGTCACCAGCATTCATTCAGGGATGGCAACATTACAAGAAAATAGGCTTACCTCCAATTGCGTAAGTGTTGATAAAGTGCAAAACATTCTTGCTGATCAATAGCTTGTAATTTTACGAATACCAAGTCTGTGAATATGGTTATTTTATAATGTTTACAACTAAAGTATAATGGGACTTCCATCTGTAAGATATTGAAAAGGTCTAGGTATTTAGTTTGTTATTTCTCATTGTTTCATTTGCATAATACTAAATTTTTTTGGTTTTACATGATAAACTGTAGGGTGAGCTGTAAGAAATACCACTCTGGTATTGTATGTTGTAATTATAACTCAGTTTGGGGTAGGGACTCATTGGTTGGTTTATTCAAGAACAGTCCAGTCTCCCACGACACTTCCTTAAAAAGACACACATTATCTATCTCATTGCTTCAAGTGTATAAGGAATCAATCTCTTCGAAACAGTTATTATACCTCTCTACAACAAACACATGTCTGTGTTACCAAGGGTGTTCGCTCGTAAGAGGTTGCTTTGTATCACTTTAAAGTAAATGTCAAGAATGTTTTGTGTCAAATTTTTGTATCAATAAGTTTTTAAAATAGATAGTTTATGTCCTCATATCTATTGAACAGGGATGGTCGACCCAACCTCGTAGCTAAAGATATGTCTGAGCCCCCACCGTCACCAGACAGTAGTATAGGCCTGCTTGATTCATCCAAGAGCATGAGTAACATCCGAGCATCGTCATCCAACCTAGAGGAAGGTGCGCTCACTGACAGAACTTCAAGGTAATGAATCTCACATGTTATAAGTATAAATTATTTAAATAGATCTTTGATACTGGTTTAACGTTTTGCTGACCGATACTAGGAGAATCAGTCGAACAATCGTTCACCATTTTACTCCTTACTGTCACTATACAAATGTTTATATTCATAACATATACTGGTAAATGTATGCTTCTGCGCGAGGGATTGCAAATATTCTGATATTTAAGTATACCCTTACCCGGTTTTATTTGTATGCTAAAAATTTGATTTATACATTATTTACAATAATGTTGTACCTTTCCACTTTAAAATGATACAGATCATTGCATTTTATGGCTTGGTCTATGAAAATGTGTAACTTATATACATTGTATACATTATTCTATGCAGTCTAAAATATCTAAGTTTTGCCTTTTTCTACAGAATGTCTCACAGGTCAAGGTCACACAGCACAAGCCAGATGTCAGTAGGTGATGGAGAGGTCCAGAGAACAGACACGTCTTCCAGACACTCCATAGTTCAGAACGAGATGCAAATACCAGCTGTTGATATCTCAATGCAGCAAGAGGGTCCGGGCGCAGTGGAGGTCTAAGTCTGTGTGTACGAATCAAGTGTAAAAGTTAACAGGCAGGCAAATGCAAAGTCAAGTTACGAAAAGACAGATGGGTAAAAGTTCGGCAACGGATAGGGCAATAAAATGTTATGACAATGTTCTTCAGATCTGAATGTGCATTTGGCTCACTTGAGTTTTACAATGAACTCTGCAGTTAAGTCACACTTCAGTTACAGTTTTAGAACAATAGCTGTTGTCATAGAAACAACACTAAAATTTGTTTGTTCCTATGTAACATGATGAGCATGGTTTCTGGCCTGAGAAATGTAATGTAACTGTAACTGACTGTCAGAAATGTTATGCTTGTATGAAGTCAACAGAACTGCGTAAAGAAACTGTTATGAAGCAAAACGGTTTTTCCAAGCAAAAACACATAACATCCTTGAATGTTCGTAACAAAACTTTCCACTGCCACAAGTACTAACTTTCCAACACTTGATGAAGCTGTTTTACACTTAGTATGTTTGATAGTTAAGACCTCGCACTTATATAAATACCTGAAAACTACAGAGTTTAACATTCTAAGGGAAGTAACTCAATTTAATTTCAGAGGACCTTTGTGATAGGAATTTAATCCTGTGATTTTCAGGTTCAATGAGTTAGTAAGAATTTACAAAATATGGATACAAATAAAACCTGAGGGTACAGTTATTTGTACAGACTACCTAGGTCATACTGTTAACACAATAAAATTCAAATAAAATTCAAACATATAGTTTGCAATTATGTGTAAAACTTAGCTATGCCATGTCAGTTTCCCCAAGACTGTAACATTTCACAATTTGGTTAAATCTCTTATGATTGATATAAGTTGGTAAGTTTCTTTTTTATTACTTCAGTACTTTTGTGGTTATTTATATACATTGAAAAAGTGCCTATCAAATTTTTTGTACTCAGCGGCTGAAGTTTTGCTCCAAGTTATTAATGTTATTTTTTATCTTGTTTATTGTTGAAAGCCAAGTGTCCTGACTTGTTACTGCTGATTGTATACCCTATTCATATATTTATATTATGCATTTTATATCATGCTTGTTAATGATATTAGAACCAAATACTGTAATGTCCAATGACTATAATTATGTACATTTCTTTTTTGCTAAAATATTGTGAAAATGAATCGGTAAGTTTACATGTTTGAGAAACTTCGTGTGCTAGCAAATGTTTCAATGAGTTTTAAAAAAAAACCTGTTGTACTTTCCTAAGATGGTATTTTTAAGTTGTTTTTGAAAATAATTTTATATAGTTGAATGTACACTTAGCAAGTTAATTAAATGCCAAAGTAATAAAGCTTAATAAAGCTTAGAACTACATAGCACTAGTAAAATCTCGTAACTGTTAAAACATACAGCCAAAAATATGCATGGTACATTGTGTTCTGTATATGTGTTATGTAAAGTGTCGTGTACAACATAATATGTGAAGCTTGTGCTCGAGTATGTACGAAGTCTTATTTAATTTTCATGTCTCATCCTAATTTCCTACACTAATTACTTCTGTATTGTTCAAAGTGGTTCAGATTAAAAGGTATGTACCACTATGTTATTTGAATATACATTATATAATTTTAAATTTTTGTATCTCTGCCAAATTTTACATTTAATGCTCATGACCAAATCATATACAAACTGCATTGCACATGTTACTGTTTTGTTTAATCATGTCAAGTTTATTTCTTCCTGACTTTTTATATATATTCTGTTACTCATATATTCATCTATTTTTAAAAATGATCTGATTACCTCCCAGTACATTTTCTATTACACAGCTTGTTTTCAAAGACAATTGAAATGTAAGATACATGGCCACACCAAAAAAATCCAAAAACTATACCAGACAAATAGTAACTGCACACTATGAAAAAAATCTTGCAATAAAATAAATTGCAATTGTCAGAAAACTATACCTTTTGAATGGTCTGTTAAAGTCATGCCGAGATGTTGTACGTGATACATTAATAGAAAAAAAAACTATTATAACTACCAGTATATATTTGTCTATACACTTACTTGAATTAATATTGTGATAAAATTTTCTGTGATAGCTCCTGAAACATGCCATGCAATTTTATTTTGTATTATTAAAAACGCCTCTGTATTTACATCAACACAGTTTTAGCTGTTTCTAGTTGAATAAAGAAACTCCCCAGAAAGCTTGTCAGACAGTCATGCTATGGGGCTATGGGTCCATTAACAGCCACTTGTTCTCTTACCAATTTTTGATGTAGATATTTGGAGCGTGTTACATCTGAACGACTGACTGTATCTTGATCTATGATAAAATACAGAGAGACATTTATTCTTTCAAGCACGGAATGCAGAGTTGCCTGTGGAAAATGTAACTGTACTGTTAGTGTGAATTAACGATTATTAATATAGGGTCTGGTTCCGTCTTTGTGTATATGAGGAAATAGCGCAGGCAGTGCTAGAATTTAACTTTGTTTTCTAATGAAATGAAAATAATCTTTTTTACAACTGTTCAGTTTAAACAGTTTTCCCAGTTATTTACAGGTAAACGTGGCATACAGAATTAAATTTATATACAATAATAATGTCATACCAAGAAATTACAGTAAAGATGTCGGAAAATATTCATTCCTCTGATTTGTAGTAGATTGTAATGTTTTCTGCTTCTTTCTTGATCTTTACCCCAACTATTTATACAAGGAGTTCTGTATTAAGTAAATGTGTTATATGTTAATTTCTTAGTTATTTTTTGTTGAAAAAAAAAGGCTTATCAATTATTATGGAAGGTTAGATGCTATTATACTGTGTAAGGTTGCAGCCCCCCTCTATCAGTGTCTGTTATAGGACAATCTTCATAATAAACACATGTATGATTAAAAGCTAGTTGTTTCGTTTTCTTTAAATTTCTGCAATTGTCAGCAATACAGTCTACTCACAGGAGTCTGATCGTGATCTACAGTCTGTATTGTTTCTGTTGATATAATTTATTTGTGTTGAGGTACCTTAACTTCGATTTGTTTAAGGTTGTTAAACTAGCAGACCATTTGGTGCAACCAAAGTGAAAGAGTATCTTCCATCTGAACAATCACCCTAACCAATGTCCCTGCTTGATTGAAGTGTGACGATGGTTAGTTGGATTTCGATTAAGGAGTCAGAGAGTGTTACATCACTTTCACTGTCCAGTTTTATGCCCCATTACATGTCAACCACCTACAGTATAATTGAAGTCAGTGTTGATGTCGTAGACAAATCTTCATGTTTTCTATAAATTAAGCTGTCCACAAAAAGGTCTGTGCTTCATTGCAAAGTACAGAGTTTTGATTTTCTTGTAGATATTAGAACTGTTACTACCGTTATCCTTTTTAAACAATGGGTGATTCCAGCGTGGAAGCTCAGCAGTCAAAACACCCCCATGAACAGTTTATGGTTCAGTCCCTCAGGAACAATATATTTAAGACATTATCCTCGTCATAGATGCAGTAATAATGAATTTCAACAGTTTAATGAGGGGTAGACTCTAGAACATCTTGAAATACAAGCTGAGATAATGTCAGTCGCAAATCAGCGGTCAGAACTACAAATCAGATTTAACACCTGGGGACAACCCATACAAATCTCACATTCTCAAAATTAAACTACCAGCTTTAACATAGAGTTGGGAGAGTAACAGGACTGGAACTTGTGACCCTCTGTCACTGAACGGTTAAGTAATTTCAAATGAGCACTTCATAAGCACTTCGACCCGAGAGGTGGGCCTTTCTGAATTGCTGCTTCTGGCATGGATGTAAACTAGTTAGGTACATTGTAATTTGTTTTTTTAGTAGGTCATAACTAACTATCTAGAGTATCATGCTCAAGTTCTGATAAGATATAAATGTATATTCATTCTAGACATTTTAGGGAACACAGTGAGACAACCCAGTGATTTTGCAAATGAGAGCAGCTCAGCAAAGCAAAATTTATAAATGATACCATTGAATTAAAAATATTTTATCATAGCACTATACATGTTTATAATAAATACAGACAACTGCAGATCACAAGATCGCATAGTTTTATCTATCCAATATCTTCCATGACAGCACGTTTTCTCTTCCTATGAGTTTTAACCATTTCTGAAGTTGTCAATTTTTCAGTTTGTCTCGTTTCCCATCTCATAAAATCATTGAGACCAAGCTGTCCAGCTTTAAACAGAAGTCTCTCAGACTCATCAAGTTTTTCAGTGAGTTTAGTTGTGTCCTTGTTGTAAGCGTTTTGTGATGAATCCATCACTTTCCTGAACCTATACTGGAACGCCTGCAATATGAATGACAAAAATAGTATACTATAGCAGTAACATATGCATTTCATTCCAATGTGGTATTTATTATCTAAAGGTAAATTTACAAACAAACCAGTCTATTTTATTTCAAGTTGGTATTTAAAGGTGAAGTTCCAAACAAACCATAACAACTTGACCGCAGACGTGTTCTGAAAACAATGAATGGTGATGTCAAAATTGTAAGATGCACAAATCTGTTTTAAACTGAGTGAGGCAAGCTCTAGAGATCAGACTGTATGCCACTTGAACTGTTGCATAGTCATGGGTTTACATACCTTGACAAGAATCTTGGCAATATCAGGGGAATCTGGCAACTCAAACTTTAGTAGATGTGTTCCAAAACTGTAGAAGTAAGGTCCAAGTTTATGAAGATCTACAACGGAGGCATCAGCAGTCAGTATCTCCCGGTAAGACTCTCTATATAATTAAAAGCAACATAATTTTTCTAATACACACTCAAGACATTAAGTTTAGAAACACAAATTTTATATCTATGGTATTTTTCTAAGTTCTGTTTCACTACAGAGCCAATTTACAGTTTCAACATTTCTTTTGTTGCTCGTATTCAGTGTAAATAAATGTTGGCAACATGTTGAGCCAATCTGATTAAATTTGTCTCCTCAAAAATGCTACGCTATTACTGTTGTAAGAGCATGACAGTCGTCACTACTTCAGCTAGATTGCATGTTTAGTATGCAGTTATTTGAGCCTCTGCAGTATATTACTATATCTGAAATTATATTTGATATCCTTTCTGATTCAAAGATCATCAACAGTACAGGTAAAACAAGATTACTTAGTATTTTCAAAGTTTCATATGTGCCGAATGTGTAGAGGGGGTAATTTTGCCATTTCTAGAAGTGACATACATGTATAATACTATAAGAGCTTGTATAATCTTACTAAACAAATCTTATGCTTGCTACTTTCTTTTTCAATTTTATAAGTATTTTGTGTTTTAGTACATCAGGTTGAAGTTGGTTTGTCCTGACATGTCTGAACAGTCACTGAAGCTTTAATAATGTGTTTAAAATCATTGTGTTTAATTCATTAAAAATTTTCTCAAAGGACAATTATATCAATGGTCAATTATTTTAGTTCAATATATATAAATTTGTTTCATAAATTTTCACTTGCTTATATGGAAACTCACTGGCTGTTTGCTACCTATATTTTCTTACCTGTAATACTTTGGCAGTTCCACGCCGACCATGTGACGTTTTCTACTGCAAAGGGATCGTGCCATCCAGTATGGAAATTCTAACTTTGTCCCTGGATTTAGATGTTCACTTGTAGAACTTGTGTCAAGATATCCTACAAAAATGAAAAAGTATTGGAAAAATTGTGTATGTCTCTTCAACTAGTTCAATGTTTTCGGCCTTCTCATTAAGCTGAATCTGTTCCTTAAGTCACTTATACCACGGATCTATACACATATTCTCGGCTTCGCACATCTGGGTAACGAAAAATTATTTACATACAGGAAAGGTGATTCCTCGGTTGTCATCGCTGGTCTCTATGCATCTTTAACTTAGAATAATATAATAACCAAGATTAGAAATGAAAGAAGACGACGATATTCCATTACCTTGAAACTATCAGATTGTTTTTGTAATAATTATATGTTGTCAAAAGCTTTTTGTTTCGTTTAAAATAAATTTAAACTTGCATATGAGTCAACGGTAAAGACCGAGTTTTCACCTTTTACCGAATGAAGAAATGAACGCAACCTAATAATCCGATTGGTTAACTGGTCAGTATGATGTCACGGCGAAGCCGAGAATACATGTACAGCTAGGTCCTTGGTATTAAATTCATGTTTAATGATAAATTCTTCAATTCCAATCCCCTTAACCTTGGTAAGTTTGTTACAAGATTGAAATTTAAAAGACATACTTAGCTTTGGATAACATATTAAAGTACCTGTCTATTGTTACTAAATAATAAATTATGCACATGTCAATAGATCTAAATGAACAGATGAATGCTTAGTCAGAATAAGTTTCACTAAGATTGATATGTAATCTAAACAACAAAATCATACGATTTCATTAAGTATTCGCAATTAACAATATGTATGACAGTTCTTAAAACTTCAGTCTGACAAAGTCAGGTTTGGGACTACTTTGATGCAATGACAGAATAATCTGATATCGCGAAAATATATGTCATTTTGTAATTTTCATTTTTCCTTGCGTTTTTCGAATTACCAAGTCGGTATATCGGCATTATTATCTTGCAAGGCATCTTCTCATTTGTTGAAAGGATGTCATCAAGATCATAGTAGTCTTCTATCGCCTCCAAAGCCATTCCAAGTTAACTTTTCCGTTTGAAGCAGCCGCCAATCTAGATTTTTGGGAGAAGTCATTTAATAATTGCTGCATAAACACTATTAATTGAATAAAAATCAAAGTTTATTTGTAATTTATAATTCAAGCATGCTTTTGATATATAATTATGTAAAATGGTAAAACTTTGGTTGAAATATTTTCTATGATTTGGGGTTTCATTTTTTTAAGAAATAAATATATTGTCTGCTCCCCAATGATTCGGGTTTTTCCACCGGAAGCTGCACGTGTTTTTGTTTGTAAACAATTGTTGATACAAGGTACCGTTTCTAGGTAAGTTTTACAGTTTTACACTTAACACATTAATGTTCTAGGAATGATTCTTGATGATGATAATCAATTACATGTTTTATTCTCAGTAGACAAAAACGTGTGCCTGTCCAAAACCATGTCTATCCGAAAACAATTATCTACATTAGAAGTTAGCTAAATAAGTTGCCAGGGAAGTGCATTTTAGTGAATTCGACGTTGATGTGTTGGTTGCACTGCAGAAGAATTAATAGAAAATGCGTTTTGGTGTATTTTGCATGGAAACTACAATGAATGCAATACACATACTGTTGAATAGCTAAAACAACTTCAGCGTGTACTTACACCAGGTTTATATGCTTGACAGAACTGTCTAAAGCTGCACCTTATGAAAAACAAAATATAAAAATAGCGGCATTTAGAGTTTTGGAAGCCAGAACTAACTGTTGAAGATCAAGATACAAAATTGTATTGGCATGTATTGAGTTGGCATGGTATGTAACATGAAAACATTAGCTATGACAGGAACGCTATGTATAGCTATTGACCAACAATATAATACCCTGCACAAACACATATTTCCGGCCCTCTGAACCAGTCACTTTGAACACAAGAGGCAGTAACAATCAGTCTTAGAACCTCTGAGCTTTATAGGCCAAAATTGTCTGAACCGAACCTCATCTTGAACTGTACGTACTTCACATTCATTTGTATTAATAAATCTAATTTAGTAGTATGCATCTATAGCACGAACATAGACATATAGCTTCATGGTGCAGAAACTGTCTGCTAAGCATGGATTTTTTTCTACTATGGTAACACTTTAATTCAGATGACTGGATGATCAGAACTTGTCCTCACTGTTGACATTCTGTTCTAGTTGTTTTCAGATAGACATGATTTTGGACAGAGGCATAGCCTTGTGATGAGGAAAATGTCTGCCGAGTACAGACAGTTTATTAATTCTGATAGATTGATGAACGATGTGTGTCCTGTTGACTTTCTGTCCTAGTGTTTACAATGTAGCCTTCAAAGCTGGAAGTACGAGACTTAGAAATTTAAAAACATCTGTAGTATAGAATAATTATTATTTCAACCATACCGTGCCAAAATATAAGTTTAGTGAGTATATATAACTGTAAGCTGTAAGATAGATACATGTATATGTCTTTAGATCTGGCATAACTTATACATACAAAAAATTGACTGGGGCTAAAACTACAAAACTCATTCCCCTGCCACCTAAGTGTACATGTGTCTAGTCTGATAAAAGGCATGTATTACTATTATTATTGGATGAGCGCAATCATAAGATCTATTTAATAAGGTCTGAGGTCCAAATCCAGTTTAGTTGCCAACATGTTGCTTCCTTTGGGAAGGAACTTCAATACCATTGCTTCCTACTACTGCATTGTAAAATGAGATTCCTCAAATAAAGCATAAATTGATTGTCATGAATTGTACTTTTAAAGACAGGTATCTTACCAAAAGTTACCATCACAACATGCACAATGAAGGTATCCCATATAATTATGCAGCTTTCTAAATCTTAATAAACTGTGGTTTCTTCCCAAGAACTGTTTTCTAGTTGAACATTGCCATCTCATGGTTTCAGTACTGTACTGTATTTCAGTCAGCACTTCTTGCATCTACATTCAACTTACAATACTGTAGTTATGTGCTTTTATCCTTTATTGCGACCTGCTTCCGATTTCAGCTATGCTAGAATGTTTCATTATTGAAAGTATATCCAACATTATTGTAAAAGATGAATAAAGAAGAAACACTCCAAAGGTGTCTTTACATCTCCCAAGCATGGAGCATGGCCCTTTGGTTGATACTGTAAAATTAAGCATATTACAGACAATATTTTGCCAGGAGCTGTTCACTAGTCAGGAAATCAGTCATTGATAGGTATTGGAACAGGGCAGCAAGTCTCATGGTCTAACCAGCTAACACCTTTGAGAATGATCCATTAAATGCAACAGTGGTATTTGATGTATACCCTTATACATATTCCAGGATTTACTATATTATCTTGTATGCACAACACAATTTTGGACATTCCTAGCCCAGGGCAAAAAGTAAGTCAATGTTATATAGCCCAGAAGTGATATTGCAATGCGAAAAGACTGCACTGATATGAATTTAAACTTGTCAACTGGTTGCAAATAGTGTTCAGTGAGTAGCAAGAGGTATTCAGTGAGTAAGGAGGTAATGTCTTTGAGCAGTGTTTAGTGAATGAGCAGTTTATAGTAAATGAGGAGTGTTCAATGACTGAGCAGTAAATGGTCGATGAGCAGTGTTCGGTGAATGAGCAGTTTATGGTCAGTGAGGAGTGTTCAATGAGTGAGTAGTAAATGGTCTATGAGCAGTGTTCAGTGAATGAACAGTTTATGGTCAGTGATGAGTGTTCAATAAGTGAGCACTTTCTGGTTAGCGGGGAGTGTTCAGTAAGTCTGAGCAGTTATTGGTCAGTGAAAAGTATCAAGTTGGTAAGGAATTAATGATATTGAGCAATGGTCAGTGTGTGAGCAGTTTATGGACAGAATCGTGTGTTCAATGAGTAAATACTTTACAGTCAGTGAGTTATGTTCAGTGTGTAATCAGCTCATGGTCAGTGAGTAATAAGCAATTATTGGTCTTTGAGTAGTGTTTGAGCATATCATAGTAAGTGAGAAATGTTCAGGTAGTATACAGTGAAAAGTCTGTTAGTAGTGTTCAATGGGTAGCACTTAACAGTTTATGAGTAGTGTTCATTGTGTAAACAGTTTATGGCCAGTAAGTTATCTTAATGAGTATTAAGTAGTTTTCAGTAAGCTGTTCATTCCTTATATTAAAATGGTGATCTGTGATTTAGCAGTAACATAACGAGGAATAGTAATCTTCTTTGAGCAGTGTTCAGTCTGTGAGCATTTCACAGTAAATGCGTAGTGTTTAACGAGCAAGCAGTAAATGATCCATCAGTAAGCAGTTTCCAGTAAGTTATTGTTTCTGATTGTTTTAGGGGAGACAACTCATTTTATGCTACCAGTATATTTTTGTACAAGTGGTCTCCCTTGCTCTTTTCTTGATATCGTCAGAAAAAATGTTAATGCCATGCTACTGAATTTACGTAGTTCTTGGACTCCGTATTTGATGTCAGAGTGATGAAAATTACTGGCATCAACACAAAACCAAAAGTAAATTCTCACATGTGTTAAGGTCATGATTTTCCATGTCAGAGAGGCGAACGTTGTTAGTGCAAATTCACTCTGTGAACTTCCCTTCAGCAGGTACGGACATGAAGGCTGATGATGACATATTATTTTCTTAGATTAACAGCCTATAAATGGAGAAAATTGATCTGTTCTTCGGGAACATTTTCATAGGTTTCAATTCTTGATTATGAAATTATAACCACGAGGCTGCCCCAGGAGGGCCGTTTACTGATGTTGCTATAACTCGTGGCCCAATCCATTAGTAAGTGCCTGATAAGCTTTCTTCAAAGAGCACTGTGCTCGGTACCGAAAATATCGTTTTAAGTGGTCATTTTGCCTTTTTCAAATGTACTTGCTGTAATGTAATCAATTGAATGAAACAGTCATGTACTGGTCCGAAACCCAGGAATGCATAGAAACAGAAATGGCGTGGACGCACGGACAAGGTTATAACTTGCAGCCCGTACATAACCGAAATACTTTCTGCGCAAGGCTACTCAGTTCTAAACTACATACTTGTACATCGGTTTCAAAACAACACATAATGTATTATTTACACCTTTAATGGTAATTATATAGAGCTATTACATTAACAATGTGAAACAAAAGTAAAATGAAGACACCGTTAAAAATTTGTTTTCATTCTTACCCTTAAAACAAATGTAACAAAATAATCAAAAATATGATATGATAAATATGCAATGAGGAAATATGAAAATATAGACATACTTTTGAAAAACTGAAGTTGAAACTGTAATTTATTGTTTTACAAATGATTTACAGTGTGGAGAAACAACGATTTATTTCTGTTCAAATCTATCCCAAATCGTACAAGTCAAAAGTTCTGAAACTTTCCAAAACCCCAAAATCGTACAAGGCAACGGTTCTGAAACTGTTCAAAACCTCTTTTGTCTTCTTCAGTTCAACCTTTAACAGAACATGTACCACCGCGTTGTGGCATGAATGAAACTTTACTGCAAAACAGATTTCGTTGATTTCTGTACACTTTTTAAAAGAAATTCATACGGGCATAAAACTATTTTGTAAATTTCTGTTATACAATGTACGCTGATGAGGCCTCGAGGTAAAACGGCCGTCATAATATATCGGGCGTAATTCCGCTTTATGTTCTTGTATTTGCATTAAAAATTGTGTTTCTCGATAATAAAGTATGTTCCACTTTAATGGTCACTGGCCTCCGTATCCTAAATCATCCACTAAATACTTCAGTTCTCACATGACTCATCAAATAAGACTTTGATTTTTTGTTGTTGCACGTACACATGTTGACAAGATGTTATTTATGCATGCCTTTATAATGCTGGCACTCATAAACTACTCAATGACACTACTTTCATGACGTTCGTTGTTCTCAAAATGTAGAAATAATTTATAGAGACATTAACGTACATTCGTATTTACATTTTTCATAAGTGTCTTTACATATAAAACAGTTGTAACAACTTAATATACAAGTTCGAAGTTAATGTTAAACAACATAACAATATCTCCGCGCCTATGTTGACTTGCTTTGGGCACTTTGTCTGTCTGTTATTGGCAAGTGATTTATTGTATAACTCGCTACTAGAATATTTTGTAACATCTTATTTTATAATTATTTCAACGTATTCATCACAGAATCTTATCAATACGAGACACAACCGTGCCCCTTTTTCGAGACACAGTCGCACCCTGTTTACCTTTATCACAAACTCATTTATGTTCTTGATTACTATTAGGTTTCTCCATGAAAGTCGCAAAGAGCAAATCGCCCCTCTTAGTACTGTACCCAACAATGATTGACGGCAAGAAACCTTCTTTTTGTTTTTCAGTGATTGTATTAAGTAGGTCATCTGACGTAAGTCTCATGCTAAACAGCCAAAGAGTCGCTTTAGATTTCTTGAACAATGCAGAGAAATAGGGCCTGCCTCGCTGGTTTGAAACATCAAGGTAAATCAACCGTTTTCCTTCAATAGCAGCTCTTCGTGTCAGGTATTTCTGCAGGCCAGACTCGGTGAGTTTTTCTGGTGCCGAATAGTAAGGTGTTTGGTCTTTGTCTGTTGTATTGGATGCTTCTAGAATAAATGAGAGAAGTTGGTCATCGCGGTTGTATTCGACGGACTGGACCAACGGCTTGTATCCCTTCTCCTCGTACAAAGTGAGCAACGCTTTGTACGGACGGTCAAAATGCTGGATTCCGTACAAGATGTGGGTGTCGTTCCGGAAAGCTCCCTTGTGGAATGCAGCCAGGTAAACGAGCTTGTCAATGTGTGAGAAGCTCTTGTAGTTCTGGAAGAAAGTCATGTTGTATCCGAGTTTCTCAAGGTACAGCTTCTTCTCAACCAGTTTTTGTCGGGAAAGACCGGCAACTGCAACGCATTCTCGACTTGCCTTGTGGTCCTTTGCCGCAATTACTGAAATGAACGTGGCTTTGCCATGAGTGTAGGCATTCAGCCATATGACGTTGAAGTCTGCTCTGTTGAGGGCTATGAGATAGGCATTTGCTTTATGCTCTTCAATTCTCAGTCTTATGAGTTTGGTGGTTGTTCCAACAGTGAGGAGTTTATCGTGGAGGTCATCCGCAAAGGCGTTTGTCGTAGGCCAGTGTGATTCGCCTTCTACCATAACTCTTGAAAGTTGCTTTAGAGGCGCGTCAATGGTTGGCTTCCCTTCAAATAAAAGTGTCCAAGCCATGGCCTCGTTTTCTTCATTGGTGTATACAGTGCCTGGTATATGGCGCTTCAAATTCCTGTGCAGGAATACGACATCTGGCGCGTGTGGCTCTTCCCCGACCCAGATAGCTCCGTCTTGATGCACCATAAAGCCAGCCCCATACCAGCTTGCAGCGCCCGTGCGATCTAGCCTAGGCCGTTTTGACATAGTGTCAATTGTTGTTTCATTTAGAAGTTTATAATCCGCGCTTCCATCTAGACATTGTGCCAGACGCATCACATCGTACACGTTCGTGAACCAACCGAGGCAGGAATCTACCATGTATGTTTGAACATACGCGTAATATTCACCGATTACCTCGTGCTGTTCTCGCAACTCTGCATTGATTTCTCTAGGGTTTCTTCCTTTGTAAACTTGACGACCTTCGTGGCCGTGTGGACCTAAACGAGTATGCCACATCCCACAATTGTTCAAGAGCTTCTCCTTAACAACTACGTCATAAGGATTTCCTGTGACCGCTTCAACAACTCTACCGAGTAAAAGGTAACCGAGGTTCGAAACACTTGACTTCGTACCAGGTGTGAAGTCTAAATTCTGTGCGGCCATGAATTTAACTAAATCGAATGGTGTCAGAGGTGCTTTTAACTTCATCTCTTTTGATATGTTTACAAGATGATGGTTGCCATCGACCAGGAACTCATTGAAAACTGGATCCGCCATCGGGGATATTTCAGCATCCCAGCCCCCGGCATGTCGGAGTAAATCATCGACTGTAATTTCAAAAATCCTTTTATCTTTTATTTCTTTAGGCTCAGGGGTCATTTCCGCAAGTTTGCCATGTTCTCCAAATACCTTATCACTTGGATGAATAGACCCTTCTTGGATAAGTTTCAGTACAGTCAGTGCTGTTATTATTTTGGAAATTCCCGACGCTGGGAGTAAAGACTCTGGGTACACATTATGTCCAGTTATAGTCCGTCCCGACCCCTCGGCATAACCAAGTCTGTTGCCGAGTAACACACCAGTGGCACCGCCTTTGTATCCGTTCTCACTTAGAAGATTCCTAAAGGCCTCGCCATACTTCGTTCCGGCTGCTTCTGAAAATATACGATAAAATTTGAACACATTTGTAAGAAATACATTTTTAGGAGTGTAACAACCGTTCCAATAGTATTTTAGTCATTTTAACAGGCGGACAGTTTAACCATCTTTCCTTGGAAGAACCGGTACTAGACTCGTATCTTCCGTAAGGAACTACCAACTTTCACACATAAAAAACATGGTCGGTAGCAGGGATCAAACCGATGGTCCACAATACATGAGAGGTAACAGTGATTTCAAGTCAGCGACTCGACCAAGGCGGAGCTAGGAGATACCAAGTAAACTATTGTCGTATTGGATCACTGACCAACATACGATTAAGGATTTTGGAAACTGCATTAGATCCCACTACTAACCGGTGCCGAACCTGCAACATAAAATGTTACAAGCCCCCATCTAGACTGGCATCAGTCGTTAGAGTCATAACTCATGTTTTTTCTTGACATTTTACAATTTATCCTTTGCTTGACTCTAACATGAGATGAGCTTTATACTTTGATTGATACATATTGTTGATAGAGATATTTTTCTTAAAAGAACAATAGCTTCGAGAGAAAAAAGACCTCCATCAGAACAGACTTTTATACGTCTACTTTAGCCCCAACAACACGCTATGGGTTTAGTTTTGTCATCTAATTTTTTAGTTCATTGCATAGTTACATGTACATTTACGTGTATTACATATAACAAAAAGTCAGGTTTAAGGTCACGTGTGGCCTTTGGCATCATTCTCGCATTACAATGTATGACATACGTTTTACGATAGTTTAAGTATTTCTAACTGCTGTATCTAACTACATGTAGTTTTATTGAGTTATTTTTATGTAGAGAACGGTTTTACATTAATTGCTAATGCCGGCGGCGATAGTGATCATACACGTGTGCTTACTTATATCATAAGACCTTTTGGACCATGGTCTTTCCCATCATCATAGTAATTTTCCGTTCCGATGCGGAAGGTACACATTATCCCTCTTTGATACCGTGATAGTCTGTTCATTATTTCATTACATTTTCATTAAGAAACTTTTTGAAAGACTTAAAAAAGCTCTTTTCAACTCGTCTCGGTCCTATCAGATATCAGATTTGTAGCGACTGTTAGCTTTATCTTCTATTACATTTACATAGGTAAACGGCGTAATGTGGCTTTTTGATAGTCTTGTACCAGCTTTTACCTTTTCCCAGGGCTTATTTACATTCGTTAAATCGTCTAGATTACTCCAATTGACTGAACAAGGAACACTGGCTGCATTATTTTAGTATATCTATCCGGGTTTCGTTACAGTTCGTATTTTTTTCATAATGTATTGTAACATACAAAGTATAGACAAGAATATATCTGTGAAAAGATCAGGTTTGGGGAAACTGTTTTACATGTGCTATGAAGCGATAGTTCAAGCACAAATGATAAATCGCAAATTTATTTTACTGTTGAAAACGTACTTGAAAGTTGATTGATGCATTTTCGTATAATGTAGTGCGAACTCATGTTTTTCGAATTGATTGTCATAAATGTTTATGTATACATTTATAATCATGCGGATATATGGTAAGATGCATACATATCCGTGTGAATGAAGATACTTTCGGGTTCCCTCACACACCACCCAAAACGTCATTCTACCGGCGCGCATGTAAATTATTCTTAACGTCATATATTGCAGACAAATTTCGACAATCTCTGTACAAAGTTACCGTTCCTGCTAGGCTCGACTTGAAAGGGAAGATAACTCTGGATAGAGATTGAGATTTCGCACGTCATTGTACAGAATGACGACGCGACATACCGCCTTCGTGGTCGAGTGGTTTGAGTTGCTGACTTGTAATCAATGTAACCTCTCATTGAGTGAGTGTCATGGATGGTAGCCCTACTACTGACCATGTAATTTTTTGTGATATAGATGGTAGTGTGAAATTTGCACTGTATTTGTTCTTTTCAAGCGTGATGTTTGGATAAACTGAAATAACTGAAATGCGGCTGAAACTGGCTTTAAACCCTGAGAAACGAATCGACAACGCCACATGTATATATGGCCTAAAATAATTAACAGAGTGTATTAATACCTATAGGATAATTGTTACAAAACACGATGACCTCTATGAAAGCAAATTGGGAAAAAAATTATACCGGAAATGAGTCAGTCAAACATATTGAAATCTTTTGAATTCATACTTGAATTGTAGCCGCTGAGGGTGCACCTGTTAAAAGCATATTCATCTCGATAATAGTGTTTGCTTGCTTCATTACCAATGCATTGAATACAAACGTGTAGCGATTACTTTGAAGTGTTGGGTGAAAAACTTATTTATATCAAAGCTTTTAACGATTAGATTGATCGAATGAATGTTGGCATGTTTAACTTTAAGTACCTGTATTCAGTGTTACGCGTGCAGCTTGGCTTTTTTGTCATATTGAAAGGATTTTATGCTCATTGATGGGTTTTGACTTTGTTAACTTTATCTATTAACAATGATTGTTGCTTGAATGTCCAGTTCATTGTAATTGGATGTGTGAAGAATCGTTGGCTGAGAGTATACGCTGATTTGAAGTCCCACCAAGAAGCACGTGTGTAGCCCAATGGGATTCGAACACTGGGCTGCATTTAACAACAATCGACATGTAGAGTGTACGCGCTTTCAACACTATTTGTAGATAACAGTGTTGATTAACTTTAGAAAGAGATATACCAAATATGCACGAATATTGAACATAATGTTGAAAACTTATTCTGCTCCCGTGCACATGATATTTGTGCTCACAATTTTCCTGACCTATTCATGAAATTTCCTATAATTTCTGACATATGTATTATATAATAACAAGTCTGATTTCCTCTTTAAGCATATACTCATTGTACTTGGACCTAGCAAAATTACATTATTGTTCTCAAACTATTGTTTGCAATAAATTAGGCCTGACTCAATCAAACGAGCCAAACAACTGTCATGTCTGAAGCAAGGTAGCGCCAGACTCGTCATGCAGAACTCGTATCTACAGAGTCAATCAAGTACTTCGGTTTAACTTACAGGATCGTGCCAGGAAGAGAATATATTAAATTTGATCTGCATACAAGACTTAGCTGTACCGTGCGAAAAGCAACCAATATCGAGATTTGTAGTCACCAGTGTAACTACAGGGGCTGGTCTCCGCTCTGCCCCGCCCCGCCGCGCCCCACCCGAAGTGAGATAAATTGTAACCTCCTAATTGCTCTGACCACTGGGGTTCGACCTCTTCCCAGTATTTAACGCAGAATTTGAGACACCTGAAATTGTCCGGCGACGCACAGTTTAACAGAGCCGCTGTTATAATATAATTCTGAACAAAAAGTGCAAAACACATGATTTTAATACATCTATGATAGATTATAGAAAATAAAATTAATGGCGGCCATGCATCACAATCTGTTTTAAAACCATAATATGTAAATCTGGGTCAGCGTATTATACAGGTAGTGCTTTTGAGCTAGTTTGCTATTTTACAGGCTGATGGGTTTTTTACTAGTTATTATCATTATGTGCAGGAAATCATATCACACAGTGCGCAGCGAAGCATCGTCTTTCATTTGTTATCTCCCAAATCTTTCCCTTTTCAAATGTACATTGTTGTACAATAACTTTGTTGCTGCGAGTTGAGGCGAAATAAATACCACATATAGTGTATTTTGTGTGAATGAAATAATTTATGACCCGGTTTAGGATTTGTTAAGGTTAACGCTGCATATGATTTTGCTTTTTAAGTGTTCGAGATACCTGGAGGTTTTTACCTGCTATCTGTTACATTATTTTGCATAAAGTTTTACTTATAAAGTGATAAAAGAATTTTAAGTGAAGCCTAAGAGGTATTTAATAAACCAACTGTTACAGATTTCTTTACAAAATCGAGCCATTAACAATTCACCAAAATATTTGTTTAAAGATTTATTCATTGAAAATTAGCAATGAACTGATACAACTTTGCTCAATTTTTCGCATGTGTTATCGTTATAAATATGTTTACCGTTTAATCTATTGATATACCTTGAATTGAATAGGTACAGATACTTTTTCCTGGACTGTCTGGCCAATTCTTGCAGCGAATGAGGCGAATTTGCATTCCACACTCCGCAGTTTACTGGTTTCAAACCTCGACTTGCTGGTTAGGAGACTAATTTAGGGGGAAAATGTATCATTACTAATGCACACTAGCGTCGCTCAACGGAAATATCTAAGTATCTAAATATCT
>JAUMHA010382440.1:0-12379 GCA_032359765.1 Saxidomus gigantea
GGATTGTACTGAAATATCCCAGGTCATTGTCAAGTCAAACAGATCTGTTTCTACTTTTTAAAATTGACTTCCTATTATTAAAACAGCCATTTACAGAGGTTTATTTTTATAAACAAAAATTTTAAAACATGCAAATTTCAAAAAGTCAATTATGTACCAGATTATTTTAAGGTGAATATGTAAATAGATATGACCTATGAACCCAAATTTTCACCTACATATCAGTATATCATTTTGAGTATTTGCACGCAAGATGATTATCACCAAACAGCCTATTTCTCACAATCAACATTCTATTTTGCATATCTAATAACCTGCTTTATCAGAAACACCATTTTCAGTACAAATCAGCAATTTTCAGCCCGGTAATTAAAAACTAATTATCATTAAATTACAATTAAGCACTTCTAGAGATCACAACTATTTAAAGTATATTTAACAGACCCCCAAGGTTAACACTGACACAACATTTCTGTTTTTTTATTGTAAAATTTTCAAAAAGAACCATTAAAATGATCTGTCCTGCCATTTAAGATAATTAGTAAACAGACAAGGCGAGTGAAAAGCATGAAAATATCGACTCAAAACCTAAGACGATTAATTTCTCTGCCACTTTAATATGGATGTTATGGTATCAAGCAGTATTCGTTTTGGTTCCTTCTTTGTCAGCCCAGCTGGTTAAAATGCTTATCTATTTGGGCTTTACTTTTAAGAAAGCTTGGAGCTTATGGAATCCAATTCCACGGTAATGTTTCCAGGTAAATCTTAATATGGCCACCTTTAAAATAATACAGTCCAACCTCCCCAAATGACACCTCCCTGGTGCAACAATCTCCCTTAAAAGGTATACATGTACAATTTCTTACCCGTAGTGTCAGTTTTGTAAGAAATTGACCTCTCCAGAACAACACCTCTCTACAACAAACACATTTTTGTTGCACTGTAGTTTTTTTAAATTTCAACATTATATTAGTTATTTCAAGTCTTTATACTTAATTATGGTAAAATTTATCTTACTTCTACTGTAAGTTTATGCTAAATTAAATCTTTTTTGTTACCCTAAATTCCTTGTCTTTATCTGACACCTGAAGTAAGTTATATCATGTTCAAATTTCAACTCTTTATTTTACATACCACTTTAAATAGGTAACCTAAACTCACCAAACAAAACAGGCACATTTTTGTTGTATTTAAAATAACAATTTTGTTAAGTCATCATTTTTGTCATTTTAAGAAAATACAATAACTACTTTTCCAACAAGCATGTTTCTTTTGAATGTTTATGTGTTCCTACGAAAAGTGCAATATAAAAGAAAAAAATAGAAAATTAACTTACATATTCATTCACAATATCAGAAAACTTTCCATTTTACAAATTCCATTGAAACTGACAACACATGACATGAAATTCCGGCAGGCATAGAATCATTTATTCTTGAATCCCAATATACAGGTATTTCATTTTAATTAGCGCACCTGAGGTCATATCCTGCACATATTTTCGTGTCTGGGATATCATATACGAAAATAAGTGGACGACCAACTCATATCTAGGTGTTATATAAGGACTCCACACGTCTATGTAACTAATCAAAGATTACGATGTTTGATGAATGCTTCGACGACCAATCTTTAACAGGTGACCACAAGTGAAAATGTCTTAAAGGTAGTACGTTTACTTTAAAATGAAAAACATGTACTTTATAAGGTGGGATCCCTATTTATGACATTTACTACATTACAAAAAAAACTCTCGCCTTCGTACATTCTTTGTTGTATGCAATTAAACAAAGTTTTTCTTTTTTTTTCAAATGTAAAATTTTGAGAATTCTTATGAAATGAATCTATTTTTGTAACAATACATATACATGTCAAAAGAGATGATAGACTTACAATATACAACAATTACGCCCATTCAATATTTTGTACAAACTGTTCATGCAGCTATGTTTTACATTATTTATTTACAAGGTGCTGAAAGTGTAAAGATATCTCAACGTTAATGGGGCCTATAATGTGCAGCAATGTGTTTGAAATGTAATGAAAACTTTAAGAGTTTTGTGCACAATCACTGAGGCAGACAATCGTTTAATCAAACATACAAAATTCAATATTCATTTAAACCTAAATTATGTTGTTACTTTAGGAAGTGCATTTGAATTTTACTGTACATTGAAGAATTGCACTACAAGTCGTATTTTGACCAAAAAAGTAACGTAGAAGTGCTGTTTTATATCTCTACCCCAATTTATCACAACTCTACGTCTATCACAATTCTATGATGTCTATCACAACTCTATGATGTCTATCACAACTCTATGATGTCTATCACATGGCTGAGTAAAAGTAATAATGTTTGGTGTTACCCTATTGTAACTTCAGATAACATTAACATAAGGCACCAGGGGCATGTGCAAGTTCTGTACTTGTCACCAAGTGTCTTCAAACAGACATTCCTACATAAACCAAAATCAACTAAAAAGAAAGTGTAGGACCTCGTACAGTCTTTAAAAAAAGGTCAGGAATCAATGACTAGAATCAATCAAAGCATGTAATACCCTGACAATATAATTCCTCGAAGAATTTCTCTCCAATTATAACAAGAGCCTCTTAGTGGAAGTCTCTCTATAAAGAGATAATTTGAATTCCTTCCGGCCTTAAGAAGAGAAGTCAGAAATGAAAGTGATTTGTAAAAACATATTTTGGATTGGTTGCTAAATCAGCTCTGCTATTACTTCTATCGTTATAAAATTCTATTGCACTGTCCGATTTTCCTTGGCCTTATCAGTCATCAGTGTTGTAGGTTGAAGGTTTGAATCCCAGCAGATGATGTTCCAGTAGGTCTAGGTGCTGATCTGCCAGCTGGTGCTAATAGAACTGCAGAATGGTTGTATATATTTTAGAGTTTTATTGTTGGTATTGGATAATCTGTATGACCAATGCCCGCTGAATAGTTTTAGTTATTCTAGATTTCTGTGGATTATTTTTTTGACTTAGGATTATTAGCGCTAAGATTCAAAACGCGTCCTGTTCCAGAGACATCCCCTGGTTCTTTAACATGCCAGGTATGCAGCACTGATACATCGGACCTCGGTTTTAGGTCTCATCTGAAAGCCAACAGAATGGTTACCATTGCCTACCTGCCCAATATAAGGATACAGTTCAGTAGATAGGCAAGTCACAGATTAAGCTGGCCCCTTAATTAGGGGCGCCACTATAATTAAAACAAACAGCTTGCATACAGAAGTTCTGACCCTACATACCTGTGAGTGACAACTCCCTAATTTTACAAATTACATCCAATTACACCTCATAATGTCCAGACACTGTTGACATAATTATCCCTAAAGCCATAACTTTTGTATAAACATTATTTTAAAATAATCTTAACACAGACACAAGGCCACATGATTTAATCTATTGGTTCTGGGTGCAAAACAAGCAACTTCTCCTCATGTTATTTAGTGACACACCCAGACAATAACAGTTAAAGCGATGTTAATTTTACTGATTTTTTTTTGTGCTTACTTGAGTTTCAGAAAGGACTGCATGGTCATTTAGATTTCAGCATGGTTACCTAGTATTTGGTGAAGAATGGACAAAGCATTTTACCTTTAAGGTAGAAATCCATAAATTAAAGTCAATGACTTCCAAAGAAAATCATTTCAATACCAACATCACACAAAATAAATCCGTATGTATACAGTTACTGTATTAGAGAACGAAATTCCACTATAAAAACACAACTGACTATCACCCTAAAAACTTGCCTTTGAAAGGGGCTTTAAAACTTTGATGTTCACACTTTTAAGCACAAATCCCTTTTACGACAACAAATGAAATATCTCCACAGGAAGTACTTATCACACTTATGGTACAATCTGTGAACAAACATCTTTTATACAATAAGTTTATTTCCTGTTTTAACAAATAAGTCAGCAAATAATGTGTATGTTAAAAGTCGATTATTGTTTGAACCAAGGAAATACCTTCTAAAGTATGTTGATAAATTTGTAAATTATTCTTTTTTATCTTCTGAGAAAGACATTAATTCTGAGTATTTAATATGTAAAAACATAAGTAGGTATTCTTTACAGTTTAATACGATTTGACCTTTATTTGATAAAGCATGTTTAATAAATGGTATTTCGATCATTACATAACGAATACATACATATTCATCACTATTATGACAAATTTTCTTGCTCCAAAAAACAATATCAGTAGAAAAATATCAAATATTCAATTTTCAGATAAAATATTTAAAATTGAACCCACCTGTGTGGTAAGATGTTACATCCAAACTATTGTATTTTAAATGCCTTCTTTTCAACATGTTTAAGTATCAAAAATTCTTTTATCTAGTCCAATAAATTGATCTACAATTGATAAGCCTGAATACCTTTAAAAACTTTACCTTTCACCTTATCGGTGAAAACATTTAAATATTTACGCATTGAACACAATTGGGTCAATTTGCGAAAAAACGTAACTTGTTTACAAATTTCTATTTCTCTTATGAAGTATACAAAGAGGATTCGCTACTCTTGTCAAACATTGTCATGTTTTGTAACAATGCGTGTAATCTACCATTAAATCTGCTGTAGATCAAAAAGTCTCGGTGTTGCCCCGAGGTCAGAGGTGCTTGTAAACGGAAGGCCACAGTCAAATTCTTGTATGTACAAATGTCCATCATCTGATAGTAAAACGGCCATAAACACCTTGTTAGACACAATACTTATGACTTCACACGTAACTTATGACCACTGATTGCAAGGATGATTAGAGTTTTTATGGATAGATATTGCCATAAAATAAACAACAACAAATAAGTTACATGACAGGCTGACTATAATTTAAGTTTGGCTACTCAGTCAATATTGGTCTGTCAATGAATGTCAGTGACAATGAGAACCTTTTGAGCTGTTTAAATTAAAGACCCTTGATCACTTAAAATTTGGTTGTATAGAGTTATGAACTGTATTCTATTTAATCTAAAATAATGTTAACACATGCCTTTCTTTCATATCTATGTTGCTTCTTCACAAGAAAGTGTTGTCAAAAAGCATTTTATCATTTTTGGAATGAAATTATCATTAAAAAAATACTGCTAAAATATTCATGACTTAATACTTTCAATTTAAAAACCATGTTTACCAATGTTTTGGTGGGTTTTTTTGGGTACAAATAGCTGTCAATGTCTGACATATCTTTCTTGGTAAAGTCCTTGGAGTAATTGTAGCATCCAAAGTGATCATTGGACTTTAAAATGTCTTCCTTGTTGGGCATACGGCATTTCAACAATAGAAACCTTGGGAAGTGCCATCAGCATAGCAAGTTGAAGCATAGATCATCATCAGGAACAAAGTTTGGTGAAAAATCATTTAGTTATTCCAAAAAATTGAAGATCACTGATATTTGAAGAAATCGTTTGAATGAATTTCTTTTGTTTAGCTCTGTTGCTCATATTTTGCAACCTGTGTGGCAAGACGACATCAAAGGCCTTTTCTTGTAAAGTTTGATGTGTTTTGTTTCTTTTTAAATTGGCAAGGCGGTTTCAAAAAAGATATTAGTTTGAGAAATTTTAAGAAACAGACATGCAGTATTTCCCCTTCAGTATCTGCAGAGATGAGCCAAGTACAACCACAGAAAAAAGATGCATCATGTCTGGGAAGAATTTGAGAAAAAAGAATCTTAGCTTCTTAAGAAACATAAATTTAAAAACAAAAAAGAAAATAAATTTAAATGAAAACTAGCCTTATCAAAAAAGCACCTGCAGTCTAAGCATTTATCTTTACCATACTCTTCCTAATTAGTCCCCATAACCTTAAATGCTGGCTCCACATCCCCCGCCCCTGTCCCATGTATTTTAATTTGCAAAATTAATGGAATCTAAAACAGCGTCTAGAGTGCAGATTATTATAAGGAAAAAAACCTTACTTTAAGAAAAGTTTTGAGCTTTTCCATAAGGCCATAAGAAAAAAGTGTTAGTTTCCGGTAACCAGACCCTACCTACTTAAAACCGCTGACCCTAGTCATTTTTTGGGGGTTAGGAAAACAAAAAGTAAAAAAAAAAAAATTAGGTATAAACCTCCTATCAGCTGCAGACATTTTCTTTGACATATAAATATGTCTAGAAAATTCATAAATTGACTACATTTATGTTTGTTATGGCATTATTTATCAAATGATTCTATAGATAGTGATGAGGTTGCTAAATGGAAGGAATACGGTAATTCATATCTTATCTTACATGGATATGATATACGATAAACGATTCAACTTGACTTCTTGTTTCTGAAATATTTCAAATACTTAAAACAAGATAAAAGCATTTAAATTGTACTCAGTGTCTTATGGGTGGACTGCGGCAATTTGACATTGTGTGAGAAAATTTCACAACACCTTTTCTAAGAAAACGTTGTCTGTTTGTTCGTGTATTGTTTTTAGTTCTGTGCAGGTGGCCATAATGTTTCAGTATTGAACGTTAGCCATTAATGTAGAAGAAGAAGGTGGTCATATATAACACTTATACAGTATCTCTCTACAAGATATTGACAACTTCTTTACAGGCAATGGCAAGGCCCCTAATTACAATTGTTGTGTGGATAAAGTCAAACTGTACATTATCTTAAGGTCACCCTGACCTTGACCTCTCCAACATCCCTGATTGATCCAGACCAAGAGAGTTTATCAAAACTACATGCTAAGGGGAAGATGTAAGACACGCCTCACTAACCAGTACAAAACACTTTCACTTCTATTAAAAGGAGGCAGATTTAGGGATCAGATACCCTGCCCTAGCAACCAAGATCCATCTTTTTCCATCTACACGCTCATCTGTCTCCATTATCAATCATTAATGATTGATCATTGAACAGAAAACATTTTCAATTTACATACTTGATCTTTACTCAAGTGAGGAAAGCTTTCAAGTGTACTAAACGACATGTACATGCCAATTTACTTATTTACACCCTGCCTTTTATCTTAAAATGAAAACTTAAGTCAATCCCCTGATAGATTTTACAAATTTCTAATTTGAAATAGAAACATGTGAATGATGTTTTTCAAAAGGCGAAAGTGAATGTTAAACAGATTTGTTTGACTGTATCCTTACAAATGGGTGTGACTGTTGCGCAATGGTTACGATATTTTCTTAGCAACTCAGTGAACCCTGGTTTGATTCCCGTTTTGCCATTTGAAGTTTATCCTTTGCAAGATCCCTATTGTCGACATGCAATTAAGTCCGCCCAACTACATGTATAAATTGGTATCAATATATGTTATGGGTTCTGGATGTTGCCTCATGACAAATATTCAGTCGCGTGAACTTGTTTAACAGAGCATCAACAAATTAACATAAATAGAATATTATTATTACAAGAGTGATTCAATTTACTGAGTACAAAATTAATATGTTTCAAAGAAATTTACATGAATAAGGTAATTTTTTTTTTTACTTTGAAACAACCTTATTTCTGTTACAGCCCTTACACAGTCATACATGTTTAAAAATTATGACAAAACGTAAGAAATTTTCAACTAAAAAGTTCAATATTGAAACATTCTGTAATATACATTATTCAATGTCTCCATTTGAATCAACATTTCAAGCTGAAAGCTATAATGTTTCATCAATCCCTCTTTGGTTAATAATTTGTACCATCAATATTGAATGTTGACTAAAATTTATTGATCCTTATATTAAATACTTTGGTATGCAATGGTTTTGAACTTTTCTGTCAACACGGTCAAAATATCTTAATTTCCAATTATAAAAATGGATAAAAACATTTTGAAAATTCTTTTAATCCTACTTTATATATATTGAAGTACCATACAGTATTAGTAGGGGATTTTTATTTCTAACATGGAAATTGTTTGCACTTGTGATTTCCTGACCACCATGACCCTAGCGAGAGCTTACCATATCATCGTAACTGCAACAATGGAAGGATTTCAAAATAACTAAAACCCAATGACTCAGGATAGCTTACAGGAGAAAGATGATGTGAACAAAACCGTTTCTAAGAACTCTGTCAGTCGGCACGAGACAGGTCTCACTATATCAGATAGACTCAGTGGGGTGTCAAGCTAACACAACAACAACAAACAACAATGTCACTACAAGTGACAAGAGCTGGAGCAGCACTCCGAGACTTAGGATTCTTTAACAGAAAGGATATTCATAATTACCTACATGAATCACATACTAGCCTGATAACTGACCAAAGAGAACTTTTTAACAGTATGACCTGTATTTTCCCATAAACGATTTGTTTCCTTGATGTTATATTATTGTGATGTTTTTTGCATGAAATATTCAGGGACCTTTCTGCTTCTCAGCCAGAGTTCAATTTGAAACAAAACATTATTTCTTTGTGTGATATTTTCAGCTGTCACATAAATCAATTACTTTAAAACAATCTTTGTTTCTAAAATCGCAAAATAAGAAAACAAGTCTTAACTTTCACCATCAAACATTGCATTTCAGTCATTTTTACATGCAGGCAGTTTACTTAACCAATGTTTTTGGGAAGAACTTGTTCTAGAAACCCTACCTTCCGTAAGAAATAGCCAACTTTCGCTTATTAATAGACATGGTCGGTAGCAGGACTCAAACTCTTGACCCCTAGTCAATGAGGTTAAAGTGATTTTTTTAAAGCAAGGGACTCCACCTACTCAACCACCGAGTCGGTTTTGGTACATTTAATGTACATGTACACAGTAAAATCAAACCTGCATTCCGTGAAGCATGACATACTACATGAATTTACGTATGATGTGAAGACACATATTTCTGATATAGATCTGCATAAATTGTTGATGAATACTGCATTTACAACTAATTAAAATACTGTCGCATGAAATTAATACCTTGTACAAGGTAATATATATATCTATACACAGAACTGATGAAACAAAGTGCTAGCTAAATCCATGTCATACTTTTATCGGCTACCATTTAGTACTTTCTAAATTAGTTGGCAGTTCCTTAAAACACACCAAAAAAAAGTAGTCACAATCTAATGAAGTTAAACAAAGCTTGAGGAAACATGGGCACTTTCCAGATACTAAAAGTTACAACATTTTTTAACACCGAGAGCAGACTGCACTCTGCTAATACCTATATTTCAGGTCACTCCCAGGTAGTAACACAGACTGATGTGGCCTGACAAGGTCACCTGGGTTGTGAAGTGAACCATGCACCCAGGAGTCTGAGACATACCCAGCAGTAGGTGTACTGTTACTCTATCACCTTCTCTCTGTCAATTTTGTGCTATGTGTAAGACTTTTATGACTTTCCTGATACTTCTTTCAGGAATCTTCTATTAACTTTGAGTTTGCACTTCAGTGAAATATTTTTGAGACCCCACCCATCACTGAATCAGTCACAAACCTGAAGTAATTACAACAAATACTGCCACTGTTTCTTGCAGCATTTAATTGTGCAAATCATTCCTTTTGTACAAAACAGATGTTCTTTCATCTATGTATCAACAGTACACAATCCCCACATTACTCTGCTTTCAAAAAAAATAAAAAAAAATACAAATGTATACAATTTACTTTAAAAGTGTCATCTTCAAATTTTTGTCTGTTTGTAAAATTCCAGATTTTATAAATTTTCTCTCTTATACAGGAATAAAGACCTTACCGAATTCAAACAACTAATCCAGTGTTATTTTTTAGGTTATATATCCAAAACACTCCGTATATATTCTCATTTAAAACTGATACTTCATTTAATGGGAAGGAATCCCGTAGTTTACGTTATTATCCTAAGTACTGGTCGATATACCAGTCCCCAACGATAAATCCACGTCCTAACAATGTAGAATGATGATATTACTATAAATCCCTGTGTATCCGCCCATTCATATCGCTCCACTAAGACTACATACAGATTTATTTAACAAAAGCCCAAGCAAGAGAATTTTACCTTCACCGCTTCAAATCACCCGTTCTAATAAATAGTAATATTCTATAATCCATTGAGAACCTATGTTTGAATAAAATTTCTCCTTTATTAAACAGTCTAATAATAAGCTGTAGTACCTTATGTGTACAATAAAAGCACCGTGTTATCTCAACGTCCAATCTTTCAACAGCGAAGTTGGTATTTGAAATACTGTCAAATTGATCAGAAAATTATACCCAGATAAAATTCTGATACGCAAAGGATATCTTGATAGTTTCAACTACTTGCACGGTATTCTACAGTGAAAATTTCTATCACTTACATGTACAAAACTCCATTATAAAAAATTCAGTTCGAACAAGTCATGCATCTTTTTTTTTCATGAATAAAACATGTACATTTTTTTTGTACTATCTTTACAGCTTCGTGACATTTTAATTAACTTTCTACTTAAAACATCTATTGTGTTTAGCGGGATTTGTCAACGTTACTAAACACTCAGTGTTACTAATTGTATACATACCAAGTAATACTTGTAGTGTTTTCATTTACATTTTAATTTTAACTACATGACTTGAAGATTAGATCAATAATGTTTTCTATACAGACAAACTGTGACTGATTCAACACCTAAAGAGATGAAGATCATGATCAGACTGCATGATACATGCAGGGTAAAGTTTAAGAAAATCATGAAAAAATTTACGCATGCAAAATTTTCTCAACTGTTACATCATCTTTAATAGTGATGTCACTAATATTGTGAAAAACTGTTCAAAACAATTTTGTATTGCATTATACATGTAGTCCCCACAATGCAAATTTATGCTGCATTCTAATTAGCCAATGTTGAAAATTCTTAGATTGGTTTTTGATTAGAAAGTTTCACATATTGTGTACTTAACTTATTTAAGAATTCATAAGATAAAAATACCAGGGAGAAATGCCCTTACCTCGACCAGCACATGTAACCTTGATGCAAGTTAGTAAGTCTGTATCAAAAAAAGTATCCCTCAATACATAAAAGTGTTACAATCTGTGCAAAATAAGAAACATGTGCACACACTCAAATGCATGCACATTCCGGTATTCAAGATGTGCACAACTGCAATTTATTATATCTATGTCATGCTCACTGCAAACTTATTGTTTCTTTTTCATTTAACTAAGGGAGACAAATCAAGTACACTAGTACCCTTAGAATGATGAAGTTAAGTTTGGGTTAAGTCCCTTCAAAGAGATTATTCTACAATTGCGAAATATCGGACACGGTCCATTATATTGTATCCAGGAATTTAAGTCATATGAGGTGAACCATGTGAATAGAATAAGTTTGTATGTGTGTAATCAACATGATCCATCATTTTCCAAATGAATTTTAATTCTACGTCAAGGAAAATAAAACAAACTGTTCATTTATGGATAACGGATGTTTTCTAAAATTTGAAATATGCATCCTACACAAGAGGAAGAAAAACTTTGGGTCAAAATATACACTAAATTCTTTGAAAAAGAGTTATAATGATTAATAACTCTCCATTGTCTTATAACTGGATTATTTTTAACCTGATAGTTACTGATATTACCACTTGATTAAGCAAAAAATACGATTTGTTCACAATCATCTTTTGGGTTCTTCGTTGCTAGTTGAAAATCAGGAAATGTAAGAACACTTTAATTATACCGAAAAAAGAACTGATACGGTACAAATGAATATATGTAATATCAAAGTAATGCAAAAAGGATTCTTTGATTTAGAAAACATTGAAAATGAAAGTGTCCATGTTCTGATCTGGTCTGTGTAACCTAGGTCTTTAAAATACTATGGTCCGGTAACCATAAATAACCTGACGCGTATCATTGGACAAACATCTGGGTACATTTTGTATTAAGTATTACCAATCAATTTGACCAACAAAGTGATCCTTAATACAATATATCGTTCCCTTTTCCTAACATGTTTCGTTTTAGGTGGATTTACCCATTGGAAAGTTGACTTGATACGAACAGCTTTTTTCACAAATGACCGAAAGCCGAAAACCTACCTGAGTTTAGGGCTTATGGTGTTCATGGGGTTAATGTAGCAGCTTTTTCTCATCTATAGATTAAAGTCGAATGTACTTCTGTTATGTCTTAGATTTTCGTACTTCACCCATAGTTTAATTTTCTGGGAAGGTTAGATCTGTTCAAAATCTAAAAAAATGGCGTCACCGGTGATTTTTTTTTTTGCAATACCGTGATATTTTGTGAACAGTTTTTTACTGTGTGTTTTGGGTCAAATGATGGAAAAATGCTTATTAAAATGTAAATAAAGGGTTATTTTTCAAAAGTTATGAATTAGATTTTTTTTTTTTTTCATTTGATAACATTTAATAGAATCTAACGTACAGTTTTGTAAGACCAGTATCGCGAGTCAAATTACCATCCATCACTAAAACGCACAAAACGGAATAG
>JAUMHA010382451.1:0-12378 GCA_032359765.1 Saxidomus gigantea
TGGTTTCCATGAAAACTGACATGAGGTCAACTGTCCACCCTCGCTAAAATTAAACTTTAATCATCCTTCTACACAAATATACCAAGAAAGACTCTGGACAAAAAGTTCACACAAATACCTATAGGGACTAGACTATGTCTATTTATGAATGTTCTTCTGAGTAGGGGAATGTTTGTATTATTTATTTACTTTTCGCTCAGTTAGAAATATTCATCAATGCTCCTAGCCACAATTTGGAAATTAGCTTTTATTTATTTAAGTGCCTGTCTCTTTCTCCTATTTTTACATTCTCTGATATGTAACCGTAAAGGACGGGCAAAGACCCATGGGATGACGAAAAGCTATGCAACTTTTAATTCAATTATTAAGTTCATACTGTATCCGCTACCGGTGTAATTGAAAACTACATGTTTGCTGGAGACAAGCTTCAAACTCATAAAGATAAAATAAATGGTAATTTCTTAATGCTCTTGCTGTCTGCACAAGTGAGGAGAGTAAATTAAAACTCTGTCAATATCGTGGAATTTAAATCGAAGAAATGGAAACAAGTAATAACAACTAAGTTTGGTAACATAATAATACAGTTCTACAATGCTGAACTGCGTGTAACGTTTAAATAACCGGATCAAGTTTAAAATTATTCTTGATTACTAGCAAAGAACTTGGACCAGTCATGTGGACCTTCCCACGATCCTTCAAGGGTCTTCATTTGTCTTTGTTGTTATCTCCATCGTCGTTGCTTGTTAGCTTCCGAAATAGACTTCAAAACACGACCAATGATTATATTTATCAATAACTCTAAAGTCCTTTCTATTCATTAAATGTTCGTCGTCGGAAACGAACCTTTATGACTGTTTACTATTTTGGATAAGATTTTAGTGTCAAGGACCATCAGTTACTGTTCAAAAATGTAGAAAGATTAATTTATATATGTACAGGCAAACATTTGCATCTTAAATGCATTTTAAAGATCTTGGCAGATCGAGTAAATTTCTGTAAATGTTCAAATTCATTGATGACTTCATGGCTTCATTTTTTTCTTTAAGTTGACCCGATTGACTAACAAGTACCGGCTATTTTGTTCTTAACTATATAAAATCTGTATCTCAATTTGACCTTTTGGTAAAGAGAATATCCCCTTGTCAAAAGAATAAAAGTTTGCCGGCTTCTTTAGGGTTGGTGCTTTTCCACTCCTATTCCCGGCTTCTTTAGGGTTGGTGCTTTTCTACTCCTATTCCCGGCTTCTTTAGGGTTGGTGCTTTTCCACTCCTATTCACGATGCATGTTATCAAACTAGGCCTCTCGCGTCCTTACAGTTTATTCGGTTGCATTGTTTTCTGTTTAGACCTGGAGTACGTTAAATATGTTCAAATACACATTACATCTACTTCGTAGTGTCTTGTATAATTAATTATAAATTGAAAATGCTGGATATTTAGTTATTTACTGAAAGTTGAAAGACAAAACTATCAGTGACAAGTGATAGTATAGTATTTGGTATTTATGTAATTTAATTTTGAATACATCGTTTTGCTATACACATTATAACTCTAATGAATTTAACTGAAAAAATGTCAGACTGAAAAAGAAATGAGCTAATACATGCTTGACTGTAACATGTTAATATCACTTGTTGGTATATTGCTTAGATTGAAATATTGAATAACCCAATATAATGTAGGAAACGTTTCTGCCTTTTAAAACAAGTGCAGGCTTTTCGTTCTTGCAAGTTTTTCTTTTATGGATTATCAGTTTTGCAAAGTTCTTATGGAATGCAATTACGTTAAATTTACTACTGAAATTGCTGACTTTCTCTTCCGTAAAACGCTGATGCAATTCCCAAAAGATGAAATAGTCAAGTATTAATTAAATCAGCCGAGTGTATTGCTGCAATTTGCCAGTAACAGATATAAATCTGGACTTATATTCAGTATATGGACGATAGAGAAGGTTATGGACTATCGTGTGGGATTTTATGAAATGTTTAAAAAGAGTATATGTAGTATTATAATGTCGGTCGAAGGTAAAAGAGAAGTGCCAACGTGTCTTTGTAATATCAACTAGTATGTTTGTAAAGTACAACTTAAGACCTTTTAATGGCAATGTCAAAACTTTAATTTAAATACTTACATAAAAGTAATTGTTGTGTTCATCAAAGTCACACTAAGAACTTGAATGCGTCCTGAATTTATAGCTATTTTAAAACCACTATTGAAACTTAATATCCGAGGTATATTTTCAATCTGATAATTGTGTAGAGCGAAAAACTGTCCTTCCTTGGATGTGTAAATAATTTATAACAGAGCTTCTGATAAAGGTGCTGTTAGATATGTTAAGTCACAATGCCCTATTATGAAAATAGAAATTTCGAGTATTCTTTTGTTAAGCTTGGCATCGTAACGGCAATACATCATAATTGAATTAGGTCAAATAGTTCGTCATACATTTGGTAACATTTCTTCATGAAACCGCTAAGTGTGCATTGCCTTTCTTTACAAATTTGTTCTATTCAAAACATTTAACGGAGAAGAAAAGCTAAGAAATTCATCAGTACAGATTTTTCCTTTTTGTGCTTTTGCTTGACAAATAACTTTAAAAAAAACGACAAGAAAAACATTCAAATGACGTACAAATGTATATAAAGATACTACTTCAACTTAATTTGTTCGGTTACGATGCTATATGAAAGTGTAAGACCCTTAAACGGATAAAATGTCCAATTAGTCAGTCAAGATAAGATATATTATAAGACAAGAGAAGAGGGCCAAATAGGTCATACATCGCTCACCTAAGTAAGACAGAAAACATGCGATATTGCATGACAAAAGTTTATAATTAATCTAGGATCTAATTTTAATTAAACTCAATATAAACCATGTAAAAATGTGGCATCGAGAGTGTTGAAAAAAACTTGTGTTTACTTAAGTGACTTAGTTTTGTTGGGAGGTTATGAAACAAACGCCCCTATTTTTTAAATGTTATAAAGAGAAACATTAGATGACAATGTACCAAGTAAATGAAGAAGTAGAAAATGTGCCCTCTCCCTGTTTATTAGCACTTTCTATAATTTAACATTGTGTGATAGTTTTGAATTCTGGATAGCCCATTTTCAAACTTGACAAAGTTTTTATACAAATATAAAATATATGGAAACCTAGTATTTGACTGTAGATTACCCGGTTTTAAACTTGATCTGTATTTCATTACGATAAGCATTCTGAATTTTGTGTAGATCTGGTAGAAAACGTGACCTCTAACATGCTTCAAAGAATTTTCTTTGATTTGACCTAGGTGTTTACCCTAGATGACCCAATATCAAATTTAATCTAGATTTTAGCAGTGTGAATACTGTCACCATGTTTCATTAAGATTTTGCTGAAAGTATGGCCTCCAAAGTGCTTACAAGCAATTGTTGACGAAAATCATTGATCCCAATAGCTCGCCCTTTGGGACTTTGTCCTCAGATGACATGGAAACATTTTAAACGACGTGCTCTAAGCACTTTATTCGTAAAGTTATAACTTTATAAATCTTTTTTTTTTTCACTGATGTTGTCCTCACCAACAACATTAATCTTCAATGTAACCTCTGATTTTTTTAGAAACCCCTATATAAATTGAAATCATTTTAATGTACACAATGTACTGGGTCGTTGTGCTTGAATTTATTTCTGCTGGTGATGATGAAATTCAAAAGGTAACGCCGTGAGGGCTAGACATAATGGCTCCATGCAAACTTCAAACTAATTTCAGCGTTTTAATACTTGCCTATATATTATTGCATTTCAAAGGGTTGCCTGTGTATTACAACTGTGTGATTTGCTTCTTACTAGTACTTATTGTATCTAATTGAACAAATAAACCGAATTGTATTATGCTAAACTCATTATGTCCATACCTTTTACTAAAACGAATTCAAAATATTCCAAAATAAGGAGTTTGACAATCGAGGCTGTCAAAACAATGGTGCATTTCAAAATACACTGAATGCTTTAAGTACTCATGTGTGCATTTCAATTTGACACAAATAAGCATCGTTCTACAAATCTAGATTTTATTTTTATCATCCAAAATGATCAATGCTAGTAAAGCTTTGAAACAAATAAAAAATACTTGTCACACTTTTCCTAACACACCATTGATAGGCCTCAATTTTAGAAACAATCATGAGAAAGTATACTTTAAAAACAGAAAGGTCAGTTGAACCGAATCCTCACACGAAGCTCATAAGGAATAGGTCTGACTATTATTCAGCTATAACGTGACAGACAAACCTAATGTAAAGATTCAACATTTTAAATAATATTGTACTTCATGTTTAAAGCTCTATTTGAGTTTATTTTGTGTATTTATTTTCATTGCATACATACAAAGTCATACAAACATACAAAACGATTGATACAAATAATTGATATAGGATTGTTTGTGAGGTTGGATTCAATCAAGATCCAGTTGAGATCCAAGCACTCTAATCAACAGATGTAAGTGCAATCGAATTACTTTAATCGCAGCCATAAGCCGATTGACCTAACAACTCTGTATTTCTAGACTTTATAAATTACAGAGTCGGTCGCAAATTTAAAAGCCTTTATAACGAGATGCTAGATTGAAATGCAGAATAACAAGCTTGGTATTTCTATGAATGTCCATTTTTAAGTACCACCTGTGCATTTTCAGTGGTAAAAGAAACTGAAAGATTGGCCTAAGAAACAAACAAAGCCGTTTTCTCATCGCTTTGTACGTTATCCATTTTAATCACATCTCTATTCTAACACATGGCTATTGAACTTTGTAGAAGAGGCAAAATCAGAATTTCTTCTGCATGAATATGGTTGTTTAAAATGCAAATACATTGTTTATTTAAGAGTATAAAGTGCCCGTCTGGGAAATAAAGACAGAATAAAACTTGAAAATCCGTACAGATAACGGTTATCTCTGCCAAATGTTCTAATAGCAAAACAACTGTTTAAATCCTACAAAACATTCCGGTTTGTGCACCTTGCACGATTTACGTTTACAAGATTATTTCTTAAACGCGTCGTTAAAAGTCTGTGAGGACCGAAAAAGGCGCACAGTGAGCAATATCTTCCAACTTGAAAAACAAGACAGTCATAGGATGCCGAAGATGGAAAATATTAAAGACGGGATAAACTGGTATATTTTTTTCTGAACTAAATCATGCTTCACAATGTCAGAAATATTTAAAAGTGCATTACCATGTTCCTACATGGTCAAATCTTTGTGCATCTTACATAAAAATATTTCTTCAGTTTCTCCAGTTTTACTTCAGACCCTTAGCTTTCGGGAAATTTGACAAAAATTTGCAATGCAGATAAATCTAGATTTGTACGTAAGTATTTCATTTATATTCACGACGTTTGTCGACCATTTTTAACAGAGAGTCCAACAACTATGTGTTATAAACTAACCCCTTATTCAATATCGATGTGAAACTATTGAATATTGTTATTGTTTTATTCTATTAATATATACTCTTTCCATGGTAATAGTATATATGTATGTAAACAAAGTATAACCAACATTGTTATTTTGTATACTCAAAATTCATTTCGCACATGAAAAACAAAAATATGAGCATTTAATATAGTTGCATGATATGTTGTTAGCTTGACACATTTTCGACTAAATAACGAAGATGTATGTGTAATTATAATGAAGATGATTTGTAGTTAGGTGTTATGTAAAAGTAACTACAGTATATCAATCATTGTTTTTCTGCAGTTATATCACAAACCATGTTCCGGTTTCGAGCATTATAACTTTTCAGTCGATTGGGTAATTTTAAATCAATTTAGTTAAATTCACACGAGTTTCAGCTTCTGGTACAGATTTTTATGAAGACAACCATCGTCTTTGTTATCTTCACAGTTTTGTTTAAATTACGAAAACCTGGAATTGGACAAACAGTATGTGATATTTTCAAATATATGAGAATTTTGTTAAAATAAATGTCTGTTTACAGCGATGAAATTGAAACTGAAACGTCACAACATTTTGATTTAATGTGTTATTTAATAAACAATTCTAAAATTCGAATATGAATATACGGTAACATTAACTGAGAAAAAACTATTTCAGTGGGGATTTGAAGTCGAGAAATATTCTATGAATACAAATTATATAACACAGATTAAATAAATATGCAAATTGATCGAGCATGGCAAAATATTACAATCAAAGAAACAAATACAAAGTTATGAAGGATAATCTACAGGTTATTAGTCTTTATTCGACAAAACATTACAGATTCAACAAATAAAACAAATGTTTTCATACCAGATGCTGCTCTTCAATTGAGCGAAATTTTCTTTAGGATATAAAAACACGAGTCACATCATACCGATCAAACCCATTATTGCTTCTAGCTCCAACTGTTGTATCGATACGGGGTATCAAACATGTCTCAAATCTATAAGAATTTTTCATAAGTTTTGTGAATTCTAATACTGATGTGGATTACATTCGAGTCAATGATATATCAAATTCAAGATAAACTAATTTAAAAGAAGAGAAATGCAAAATTTCTTGCAATCTGTTGAATAATTTAACTGCATAAAGGCGATACAAAGTACTTTTTAAGCAATTCCACTTGATTTATACTTAAACATTTCTCTCTAAATCATATTCAAAACACGGTAAGAAAACAATTTTTCTTGGTTCTTTGTTGCAATGAAACCAAATCTTTTCTGCATTAATAGCAAATAAAATGGTTACATTGCGGGTGAACCTCGAATCACATAATATGTAAGAGCATCGAATCAATTTAAGAATTGATATAAATAATTTGTGGTATGGCTCCATCAAGCAAGAAATAGTGTATAAAAAGCACCAAAACAGTTTGGTGTTGTTGGCACTCACATAAGTAATGTTCAAACAATGACGATAGGTAAACATTCTATCACATGCTCTATTTCTTTTTGTCTTCTTATCAATTACATTGAAATTAAGCTGATGATTCAGTTTTTGCTGACTGAAATTTAAGCTTAGTTTCAATATAATTAATAAGATGAAAGTCTGAGAGTTCAAGTTTTACGTCATGCTTAGTCTACATATCAGAACTTGCTCATTTCCCTAAGACTGATCTAATTTTACATAAGGAAGCTTTACATAATCACCTAATGATAGAACTGGCTTAGACATTGGCTTTAACGGAATTATATCAAACAGTCTTTTACAAATTATTTTGACAGAAATGCTATCGTCAATATAGGAATAAAGAGTCCGTTACTAGTGTATGTCCGTACCAGTCTGTTTGTCGGTAAAACTGAAAATGCAGAAATAGTTATCAAAACAAAACATCATACGGGACACAAAGGCAGCATTAGTTTTTTGAAAAATGAGCGTGTATACGGTCTGGCGTTAATACCCAGAACTGATTAATAAATACCTGTTACGCACTAACCCAATATATCACGTGTGCAATTCCCGCCAGATTCCTGACCAAATTCTTAAAGTGACACATACCAGTTCAAATATTTGCATTTTCACGTCTTAATACACTGAAAAATCAAGTGAGCTTTATCCTTCTAGGACGCTGAGACAGTATATAACTGTATACATGTATGTCAGGCCAAAGAAATATGCCAATTCTGTCACAGTGTGGTGCTCACACCTTGTGAAACAGAGTGTTGCTTTCAATTGATAAACTTTAAAAAGGCATATTTGTTGGTCGGGAATATTGAATATAATCCATATTACTAAAGATTGAGCTAGATGAAGTAGCATCAACACGCTAGTTGCCATAAGTAGATCAATGTTGAAATGAATTATATCAATGGTATATAACATGTTTCAAGACATTACCTTGCGTTCTCAACGGTCGCCATTAGATTATGCAATAGATCTCTAGAGGCATTTGTACCAGAGAGTGTAACAGGATTTTGTTTCTAAGCAAAAGTTCTCGTTTTTAGTGCTACATTTAGATATACACATGATGTCTCTACCGTAGTGGATGTTAAAGCGTCTGTTTTACATTACTCACATTAAACTGCTTGTGTGTTTCAGTAATGATTGGCAACTACGCTTGATATTGTTACAGAAAAAATAGCTATAATGGAAAACAAACACAGCCAAATTTTATAAATATCATCGGAACAATTTATGATATCAATAGTAAAATAACAAAGTATTTATTTAAAGCAGATACATCATTGATCATTCAGAGCTATTGCAAAATTTTCAGAAATTTCCGTGGGCACAAACTGCATATTACGGTATTGATTATCTATTTTAATGAACAGCTTGTATTTGCGTGTTTTAGTATTTTGGGGGTTAAGTTCGATTTTTCAGCGTAAGCTGTTTTAGGTCAAGTAAGGCTTCCATAACAGTCGTTACATTAAAGTAGGAAAAGTAGCTAGAGTGTCCTGCATTGACACTCATTAACAGCACGAATTCAGAAAACTAAACCATTTTCGGTCCAAAACTAAAAGCAACTGACGTAAACTGGTCTTTAAAATCGGTATTGTTAAGTGTTAACGGAAACATTAGAACGACAACTGTAGATTGTTACGGCTTAATCAACCTTTTAAATGAACACATAGCATTATCATGGTTGTAACTGTCGACCATACGCCATCTCTGTGCTATTCTTTTTATTTTGTTGTTATAATTGTAGTAATCAAAAAATGTAGAAGAAGTAAGTTTAATGACTTTGTGACAAAATCCCCGAAATACCTCGTTGTTTCACTCGTTTCTATCAATTCTTTGCAAGTGTGTTTAGTATCAAATACATTTTTCGCCGTATAGCGAGTCGACATGATCCATTGACAGTGATGTCGAACCGGCTTGTCCCGGCTTAAACGATTCTCCCTGCACAACGACTAATATCTATAAAGTGTGGCTTCTTGTTAGGTCGATATGATCCACGGGCAGCACATGCAAATTCTCATCCTGTATGCGAGAACAGTTTTCAATCGATTCCTATTTTCCCAAATCTGAAATCCATTTAAAGTGAAATCAACACTTCAAGAAAGATTGACACTATTGTTAAGAAGTGCATTTAAAACAAGACGTCTGTTGTTGACAATTGATTGAATCTGTTAATGACCAAAATATATTGAACAATGGGGAAAAAAACTTTCAAAATATTGAAAATGAACTGATGTAAAAATTTCAGGTCATTAAATTGTTAGAATCATTGTTATGATGATCTAAGAAACTTGATCTTGGTAAATTTCTGATATGGCATGATTCTTGGATACAAGTACGCTTAGCTTGTTACAGCTAAAATCCAGCTTCCGTATGATGTCGGGTAATCTTTTTTATATGAAGACATGCACTAAAATGAAAAGAGAAACATTCAGGTAATAAATTTGTATCAAACACAACAGTAAATCACTGACCAGTGCCTTTGAGTGATAACCGCCCTGGCATTTGATATTTGCCTTTAGGCAAATATTGCATTACCGGGACGATTATCACCCTATGACACTGCTCAGCCATATATCATAATATTATATTATATCATATTTTATTCTATAAATATTAAGCTGAACTTGAAAGATGTTTGTCTCTAACTCAATTCTTAAATGCTGAAGTTGAGTTACTCTGACACCTGTGCATTAAAACACATGATTGAAATTTTCTTAAACGTTGTTGACTAAAAAGCAGAAAACGGGGTCATATGAGCACATTTCTAGTTTAAATTAGTTTTATCTTTTTTTTTCAATTTCGAGACTTAATTTTACAAAGTGCTCTTATAGTTTTTGGTTGTTAAAAACTGACAAGCTAATGTCTTCATTTGATGATTGTCCTCGGCGTTGCTAAAGTAACTTGCTTTTATGAAATTGTCATGTCACTGTGAATGTCAGTTAATATTTTTGTTCAAATTACAGTGATGTCACTTAATACCTTTTGTACATTTCTTAAATTGAACTGAATTCAACGCAATATCCAATTGAGTATATTTCGAAAATTGTAATTGTATGGGTTTTTTCTAAATACATTTGAAGATCACATTCCACCGAAAAACATCGACAAGATGCAATGTAAAGGCTGGTGTCCTACACGAATAACTACGATTAACAGATGACATTAGAGCACGTCACTTTGATGGGGCTAGATGTGTAACTTAACGGATTTAATGCCAACATGTAGCCCAAACAATGGCGATGCGCGCATGCGGTCTGACACAGCAATCTATAAAGCATATAATTACTTCCAAATTTTAACATAGGCTGAGTGATTTTCAATTCGAATGGCTTATTGTAAGTGCCAAGAGAATGTCATTTTTTTCATTTTGATATAATTACTTCACGGAAAGTAGTTGTCATACAAACTATACAGTAAACATATAATTGGTGAATCTTATAATGTTGATTCAGAATATGTTGCTATTGTGACAATACTCAAATTTATGTCTTTTAAAATTCAAGAATTGAAGGACAATTGGTTATCTGAAACAATTGATACAGGAGAACATTTAATATGAAACAGTTAGTTCTTTTGACCTGTATGGCATATTGCAAACGAAACATTTCGTAAGATGGACAGGTGTTTTTAACACCAAACTCAATATTTCATAGGTCCGACGTGTTTGTTTCAGGTAAATGCACTTGAACTTTAAAAAATGTTAATTAAAAGAATAGTAAGAATGTTTAAGATTAAAATCGACATAATGATACAATATGGACATAAAGCAGATCCACAAACGGTTTTAGTACAAACAAAACAAGACTAGATCGTAACCAGATTAGTGCTTTAAAAACGAAATAGTCAATTACGGGGACTCGTATATTTTCACAATGAATGGCTAATAATACATCTTCACTTGAAATCAGGTCTTTCTATTTTTATATCAGTCAAAGGTTGATAAAAACCATAAATAATAGAAATAAAATGTGTTATTGACTATACATGATGTCATTTTATTCGGCAGGGACCCAGAAAGCCTCTATGACTGAAATTATTCTCACGGACGACATAAGTCTTAAGAAATGGAATACATTAAAATCAAAGCTTTGAAGATTCTAGAAAAGGCTTTATATTTCTTTTTATCTTTGATAGCTTCGGAAGCCATTGTATTGGTGTAAAAGAAGGCTTCGCTAACCTTATTTATAGTTTTTTTCTGGGTATTCATAACTAGAAGCGCCGAGTAATCTAGACTGAAAGGTATCACATTAAATCTAGCTGGCATTTTCCTCCTTAATTCTTTGTTTTAAAATTAGATTTAGCACAGTATAAACGCAATACCGCGTATAAAAGAAATGAAAAACATCTTGGCATTGCTTTTACAAGTTAGCAAATATAATTCTTCTCCGAAATGTTACTTAATTTATTCCAAACGACCTATTTCACACATGAACCCTTGGCATGAAATAGATTGCCATGCAACAGAAATACTTTGAAAATAGTCCTGAAAACAGTTTCAACTAATTAGAGACATCAACACACTGTGTCATTCGTTTAACCGTGTTCGGAAGGATCCCACGGCTCACCTAAAAAGGCACTAGGACTGGTGTTGTCTCGAACATCGTAATCATTATTGCAAAACCTTGTCAAGCTAAATTCGGGAAAAGTTGCTTAGATATCGGAATTCGATTTTAATTGCTCTGTTGCTTTTAATATTTTCAGACTAATCACTACTGCCAACATAATATTTTATATCTACTCTTTATAGACCAGTTTTTCACAAAAATAAGTGTACTGCATATGAAACTGCATACTGTAAAAAGACAGTTAATTCAAGAAACAATAAAGTATCTGATAGGCATGTCGTTTTCATAATATGAAGCTCGGGTAGTGTCTCCTGGTCAAGTTTCAAATTGATGTGGTTTCCTTTTTGTATAAGTACCATGATATTATTGCATTACTGAGTTCGCAAGCAACCTCCATATAGAAATGTGGTTACCGTAAAATTGAATGTATTTTATCATTTTGGTATATTTAATTTACCCATGTAGAAGGTATTTTGACCCGTCGTATGTTTAGATAATTATATATATATCATTGATAACGTTATTGATGGTGACGAGTAGACTGATTTCTTCAACCTACATAAGTACCACGTGATTGTGACAGAGGAACTACGGATTACCACCAGGGACATACGCAAAAAGACTATAAGCCGATCGGATAATTGTTCAACTTAACATTAAGGTGCTTGAATAAAATCGAATTTGATCTGTTTTACAGTTTTGAATGTGTCATATGTAAAAAAGCGAAAGTGTCATATAAAAACTGACAAATGAAATATTCTTAATATGTTGCTTTGTGACTCATGATTTCTACATAATCATTTCTACCTTTTATTTGATTTCCCTAAGTTTATTATTTTAGCTAGCTGCTCTTTCGAGTTTCTTATATATTAGTTTACTAATGTTTTTATTACTTAGTTCATGAACAACTATAAACAATTTGA
>JAUMHA010382462.1:0-12378 GCA_032359765.1 Saxidomus gigantea
CTGGTACAAACTAAGGAACAGCGTGCTAGTTGATGGCAACAAGGTACTCAAGAACATTTCAGAATCTTACATAATAACCAAGATGTAGACTGATTCACAAAGGTGAAAATAGCTGAACACTATTGGGTAAAACAGTGGTAAAATTAACATTCTACTGTAAATACATTTAATTTATTTATTGTTTAATTATTATTCATAATTTATAGTTATTTGTGCACTCATAACAAATTATTCTGCACTATTTTGTATTCATCAGCTATTCAAAACCCATGCAGAATATGTGTCTATTCAATAAATTAAAAAATATTCTACAACTTTAATTTCTCTTTTAAAAGATTTCAATGATGCATTCATTTACCGTTTACCACAACTATCTGCTGTTAATAAAAAAAATACAAAATGATTAATTGCTTGCAAAGAATTACAATTTTTTGCATTTTTTTTTGTAGAAGTCTCGCTAATATTTATTTGACTTTCATTTTGAGTGTTCTCAGTGTACAGTGGAAGTGAGTATCTCTGCCCGTAAAGTACCCATAACAACTCTTCAGGTATAACTCCTATCAAAATAATCTATTCATCTTCACTCGATTTTCTCTTCTTCTTGTCACACCATACTTCTCACTGCAAGAGGTTTTACGCACTTTTAAATTAGGTGCATGTTCAATTAGGGACATATTTCTATTTGTAAAATCTGCTGACGGTATTTCTTACATAGAATTATATTGTATAATAGTATAAAAGATTTTCTAGTGGGTAAAAATTGTAATTTAGTAGTGGAGATAGAAAATATATTTTTATTTGTGTCTTGAAGTAACATGCTTTTCCATCATTTCATAGTACTCATTTAATTTGCTCATCAAGAAATGGGCAATTTTCTTTTTCTGAACAATATTGTCTGTATGTACAGAGAAATACATTTATCCAGAATCCATAATGTCCATTTGATCTTGCCAGGTAAAGCAGATTGCAGGTTAAATAAGATTTTCCATTATACATATTGTTAAAATGACCAATACAAAGAACTGTGGTGGAGAAAGCAGGTTTTCATTAAAACCTAGTGCTGAATAAGACAGAGAAATTGTTAATTTTTCACAAGAAAGTCAGCAATTTGATGTAAATTGTAATGTTCGCACTGTTCATTGCTTATGCTATATTGTATGACAACATGGGCACGTCAGCCTGTATGGAACAAAATAATCGTCCGTCTGTCCGTCTGCCAATACATCCACAACGTTTCATCTGGATCCACACTCGCACATCTTCAACAATGGTATCAATACAGTGCGGCTCATTTTCTCGCTCTCGCCCTCAAAGTTGGTTTAGAATTTTGATATCAATTCTTTTATATTATTTCTTTTAAAGAAATTGTATACACCAAATGTTTAAGTTTCTAAGTACAACATTACCAACTGAAGAGCAGGACACCCAGGTAGAGAAAATGAAAGATCAAAAAAGCAAAAGCTGTTTAAATACTTGCATTTTCAATTTCCAATTCTATTCAGCATTAATTACAGTTATGACAAGTGTCATTGAGTAAAGAATGATTCAATATTGAAACTATTCACTCACTATACTTCGAGTCTCCAACTAGAGTCATCTTAAATGTATGTATACAGGAGATGTTTAACTATATTAAGGATTTAAAACTATGGGAAAATACAATTTACTGGTAAACAACTGTTGTTTAATACACCACCGTCTGAATTAAAATCGCTTTGGTGCTCAAACCCATGATCCTTGATCAGAGCATTAGAGGCTACAGCAACCTTAACCATGGACTTAAGATGATTCAAATTTTAAATCAAATTCTCCTACAGTTTGTCTGGTATAGTGGAAAGAATCAACAGTTTCAACCAGGCATTATCAAAATAACAAACGAAAGCATTTGTCTTCAAAATTGGTATATTTCACATTTAATTTATAGACATATTAAAAGAACAACAATGACATAAACCAGTTCAATATTAATCCATGATTAAAGATTTTATTTACAATTTTTTTACTGCTACAAAATTTATTAGACAACAAAGGAATATCTTGATGCTTCCCCAAAACTAATGTAACTCAAGTCTACATGACACATACTGCCTGTTTTTTCATCCTTGGATGTTGCAGAAAAAAGTTCTTATTTATTTCTGTTGGGGACTTTCTAACAAGAGATTCACATTTGTCCTAAATGGCACACCTAACTGATTGTACAAGAATCAAAATGATTTTAGCAAAAGCAGTGGAATCAATGTTAGAATGCTATAGTCATTTAATGAATTTCACAATGAATTTCTTACAATAATTTATTTCACAATACATAATTGAACAGATTTTCTGGTTATACACCATTAGTTTCCATCACAGGAATTTTTTTTAATGAATTGTACAGTTTTTCAAAGTTGCTGTGATTCCCTTTTCACATTTTGAGCTCTCTGGCAGCCATTATGTGCTTAGGAATGGAACTATCTGCAGGAAACAAAGCCTGGACAATGTAAGGGTATCCTATGTCAAGTTTGGTGACTCGCACAGTTATAGCTGACAGAGGTGAACACTATAGTGACACATTCACTACGTCCTTCATGAAAAGGAGCAGAGTTTTAGAGCTTTTTCACATGAAAACAAAAACAAACAAAAAAGATCAAAATGCAAAATGTCAAGATGATTTATATGTGTATGTTTTTTTTCTAGATTTTAGCTGCCACTTCTTCTCCTTTATCTTTATAATGTTATTTTCAAATTAATCAGCCTTTTCAACCACACTGAATCACAGCTTCAATAATTTTTCTCCCAGTTTAATAGGCATGTAACAATTAGAAGAAAATAAAATTGTGTTGATTTTTCTTCTTTTAAGTCCTATGGACTAGTAACAGTTTTGTATGACACACATATACATTTATGTAGTTTATTCTGTAGACATTCCACTGATAGGACCCTCATATTCTTCAGTCAGCCATTGGAGAGCCTGTATGCAGACTGGGCCCAGCATGCTAGGTTCTACCATTCTATGTCCGACCTTGACCCTCACCTTCTGTAATTAGGGGGTAAGGGATATCCTCGATTATTACCACCATACTGAAAATAAAATAGTTCCATAGTGCACAGTTACAGAAGACAAAATCACTACAAAACAGAATGTAACAAATACAAACACATATCCGAAAATGTACATAATTATGTATGAATACAATACACAAATACATGTACGGTAATCTACATTAGTGTACACCATGTGATTAATGTCAATTAAGACTTACTTGCTGGTTGATATAAAATATAGAAATAATTTTCGACACAATTATGAACTTTACCTTGATGTTTATTATGGCCATCTTAAAGTTTCCTGTGAGGTATTTTACTGTACTGGCTGCCTTAAAACAAGTGGCTACTGTTAACATAGGCTCAGCTGTAATTCTGGCATACAATTGAGTAAGAGATGCCAAGCATCTTCAAAACCCTGAACTTTCTCTCTCTCTTTTTTAATCTTAGGGTTTAATGTCTAATTTGCGAGTATTTCAGTTCTTTACAGACAGCAAGTTTACATTACCTCCTGGGAAGCACCAGTGCTATTAGACCCCTATCCTACATACAAAATAGGAAACTTTCTCACATGAAGTGATTGATAGTGGGGCTCGAACCAATGACCCTCAATCAATACAGTAACAGTTATTTCAAGCCAGTGACTCTTAACTTCTTAACCATGGAGGCTGTCACCTAAAACCCTGAACTCATAACTTAGAAATACTTACTCTGTTATCTCTGTTTCCTTGCTGGTTCCTGTTCTGACCTCCACCTTGTGATGTTGAATAGGATCCCCCATACTGGGAACCACCACTGGTGTTATAGGATCCACCATATGAACTGCTACCGGAACTTCCATTTCCATACTGTATAGATACATTAACACAGAATTGTTACACTGCACAGATATTAAAATGACTTTTCCAAAGAGTAGACTTTTATCTGTAACAGAATAGCCAATGAAACAATTGCAAGACGTGCTGGTCTACGCTGGTGTAAAGGCAGAAACATTTGACTTGCTTACAAAACCACCATATTATTTGTTCCAAAGCCTGACATATTTACTAAAACTGACAAATACAATGTTCTTGAGTTGTTAGATACCCCAAATTTATTTGACAACAATTTCTATATTAGTTATTGATTAGTTCACAGTTGATAAAAATTAAATAAATTCATTCAGACTTGAATCTTTAACCAATTTCTAGAAAACTAAATAACAGTGTTTTGTTACATAATTTCTTACACCATATCCTGATGCACCACCACCTTGCTGATTGTGTCTACTATAGCCTCCAGACTGGGCCTGCGTATTTCTCTGGTACGCATTCATTGCATCTGACTGGTTCCTCTGGTAATCCTGGTTCCTGCAATATTTAACACAGCGTGTCTTTGATTGAATTCATGGCAGTATCACAATACTAAACTTAAGGACAAGGACCAACGACTTCACTTTCAAGTTCAAGGTAACTCACATCAAAAACTTAAAATTTTGTTACAACTGAAGGAATCAACTCTGCGTTAAGTAAGACATCTGGCTACACGACTGGGAACCATCTTACTTCAATTTCAGACATTAGTTTTACAGTTTGTCTCTGAAAAGTGAGTGCTGCAGATCATGATCACACTGCACAGATGAACAAGACTGATCATGATCTGCACTGGTTGCAAAGGCAGAATCACTTTACCTGATGGGTAAGCTTTAAATGCAATTTACTTCTGTCACAATCTTTACACACCACTAGTATTAAGATGTTTCAAAATCATCAATGTGCTATGGGGATTGTATTTCCAACATTTTCATTTCTTATTAACTTTTCAAAAAAAGAAATGCAATTCAATCCTGAAAATGCCCGAGAGAAATGTTTAACCAAGCTGATTTCCCGATCCGGATGTTAGATGTCATATTTCATGGTGACTTGCTGCGGGGTCACTCCAGGTGATCGAACGACCCTGTTAAAAACTAACCAATCATCCAATTACCAGCCCCTGTAGCACCTTATTTACAATTACAGGCTTTGTTCTGTTGAACCGCTAACAAATAAAACAATTATCACGTTATTTTCACCTGAAATGTTATATTCTCGGAGTCTGAATGGAGAACGGAAGATGACCTAAACGATGAATATTTTGTGAACTCATTATCCCACCCACCCCTAGCAGCTGATGCTTTAATTGGAAAATATTAGGCTACTTCACCCAGTGTGCAATACAGTTAGGCTGAACCCATTTATTTAACACCAAAGGCTGAGTTAGTCCTCATGTATTAACTATGTCTAATGACTACTGTAAAGAAGTGGCAAATACTTGTGCTAAGACGACAGCTTATGGACTATGTGGTGTAATCCTGATGGTATTCAAACCTGTGACCTACATATTTGTTTGCCTCTATCTTCATTTTCTTTTTTTTCTTCTAGTTTTTCATTACAATTATGGTTTGTTTGGTCATTATGAAATACTATTATAAAGTACTTCTTGATCTGAATTTTTTTAGAAGATTAAAATACAGTTGTGAAGTATTATCTTGTGTTAAAATTGAGAATGAACCCTAAGCAAAACCAAACAGTGAAAAAAAAACTTAAGTAAGCATTAGTTATAGAACTTTAATAAGTAAATGAACAGGTGTTAGAGAAAACAAAACTAAAATGGTAAATTGAACAAACAAGACAATTTAAATCTAAATTTACATGTTAGGGAAAACCTGAGGTAATGCAGGAGGCATCCAGCCACTGAAAACATATACAGCAAAATGTCTCTACAGTGTACACATATACAGCAAAATGTCTCTACAGTGTACACATATACAGCAAAATGTCTCTACAGTGTACACATATACAGCAAAATGTCTCTACAGTGTACACATATAATCACTGTAAATTGGCTCATTTTCATGTTACAAAAATTTCACAATTTGTGAAGAAACAGACTTATTGTGAATTTTAAATTCGCTGAAGAACAATTCTCTCAAAGTAAATCTAAAAAATGAATTAGACTCAAGATTTTTAAGTATTAAGCGAAATGGGATATATGCTAAAATAGCAAAAAATTGAATCATCACGAATGTACTCAATTTACAGTATTAGAGTTTGGGACACTGAGCCTATCAATTATTTTTAATTTAAAAATTCTGTGCAGTAAATTTTAAACATAGTTACACCTAAGCTGGAAGAAACTGCACAAAGAAGCAATACACATGACTTACCCGCCTTGTCTACCACCATATCCTCCGCCATACCCGCCACTGTTATATCCCCCACCACCACCTGAAAAGAGACAAAAATATGCCTTACCATAACTTACATGGTAGTTACAGAAATATGCTCAGTATTTACAGACATTTTTAGCTTTACAAACCAACAAGTGTTGTTCTTTTTCTGAAAGAAAAGTTTTTTTCAAAATAATTTTAATGAAAACATTGTTTCTGTGCTGTTTCTGTGCTTTCTCTGTGTTTAAAGCCCAGGGAGCACTTTGAAAGTCAATTTCGCTAATAATACATGTTCATTTATACTTGGTTTTATAAAAGCTACTAGTAATTGCAGAATCCAAAGTGATACTGTAACTTTAACACCCATTTCAAACACATTTCAGTTATTTTTAAAGACATTAAACCTGAGAATGTAATGAGTTGACTTGACATAATGAAGCTACTTTAAAATGTGTTCAAATTTTTTATGTACAAAACTTCTACATTCATGTACATAGACATGTCACTTGACAGGACAAATGATAACAGAAGCAGCCTATTAAGTAACTCTCCTGACCTAAATGTATGAAAATTTATATAAAATGTGTGAAAGTAGACCCATACAATGCAAGAGCTTATTTCTAAGGAATTTCTTACACAGAATTCTTCTAGTATTTCCAAAATATCTGACAAAATGCTGAAGGAGGCAAGCAACAATAAATAGCTTATTTCAATGGTATGTACATTGTATTTAATAGCAACTCCTTTCAACTTGAAAGGGAACTTTCGGCAACATTTTACAAAATATTAAGTTGAAAAATGGCTACAATTATCCAAAATAATACTGGATATCTAAAGGGAAAACAAATATTTTTAAACCTTGCTTTACATCTCCATCGCAAAGTAAATGCTCTAGGACTCTATTTTGATAGCTAGAGCACAGTTTAACACCTTTATCAATTATGTTTCACTTAAGATGGATTACGAGTCCATTAGCTCACAATTAGCTGCGAGTTAGGTGCGAGCGTGACACCCTTCAAGTGGGGGATTAAACTACGGTCATTTGTCCTCCTTGTGTAATCTAACATGCTTGTGTACTTGTGTACCTTCATTTAAATTCCATAAAACGTTGGTCAAACCCATCATTAAAGTAACAACATTGATCTGTGCGGCTGTTTTCAACAAAGAAGGAGGCATTCGTTGCATTATGTTTAGCCTCCCTGCCGATGTTAGTAAAGTTACAGACACCTGGAATTTTCTATACAAAGTGAGCATGTCAAACAAAATAGTTTGGACACAATGTACAATCTATTAAACATTGTCATTAATTTTTCATCAGATATTTTCTTGTATTAAGCAGTTTGGGGTAAAAGAAATAGAATTTAAACAAAAAATATGGGTACAAAAACAATTCTGTTCAAATATGCAAATTTGCAAGTGCCAGTCTCTCAGCATTATTTTTCAATACAAAAGACGTAACTTAAATAAAAGCATTTTCACTTTTTTTTAGATTATGACAAATTTCTGTTATTTAAAACCATTAACTGTGCTCAGCCTTTGTTGGAACTGGTTATATATTCTATCACAAATTTTTTCTTGAGCCTGAAAAAACAAACAAGGAATTTCTTAAAAATAAAAGAAAAACATTCTTTTCATGACTGTCTCCAATATCTGTAATATTTTCATATTCTTTATTATGAAATAAGGAAACATTCTGTACTGGGGGATCCAGGCTAGATCATGTAGTTTGCAAAACAATGTTAAAGAAAGTGTTGAAAGTTGAAACGCATTATTAAATCAGCAGTGCAGCGCTTTTGATGCTGTAAAGCATCATGGGAAATCCCTCATTAACCAATCATTACTGTGTAATTTGCTGCGACATCAATTCATTAAAGCAGATGTGTGGCCTGCCGTGTTATTATTCGCGGGCACTGATTATCGGGCTACCACTGACGGGCAAACAAAATACCAATTTTACCCATCACCTCTCTCAATGACAAAAACACAAAAAAGGACAAATCTGTTTGGACGGCAAATTAAACATGTCTTAATCTTTGAAGAATACAAAATCAAAGCAGCTTAACTTGACATGGCCTTTGGTGCATCCGCCAAGAAGACTTTCCGAGACAAATTGAAGGATAAAATCTTCAGAATGCGGGTATTTAAGCGAACATTTCCAAGACAACGGTCCTCTGAACTTTCTTCAGAATTCATTTGAAAATCAAATGTTAAACTTTTGTTTTAATCTGAAAATCATTTTAACCTATTTCTCAGTTCATGATATTTTGTACTTTTTCTGTACAATGCAAGACAGTATTTCCTTTCATGGAAAAATGTTTAATTTATTTCCAAACTCAGCAAAGACATTACTCGTAATGCATTTAAGAATACTATAGGTCGGATCACAGACTTTCTGAAACTTAAAATTCAGCCATCTTTACATCATGTTAATTTTTCTCTCGTCTAGGAAATCTCAAAGCATCTTTAAATTTTAACTGTTAAAGGCACATGATCAATAAAACCTGTAGCCCTCACATTACCAAGGAGACGTCTTACCAGTGAAATTGATTGAATGCATTTCTAACTTTGATTTTTAAATCAAAAGTACATGTTATAAACATAGTGCAGTATTTCTTAAAATGATTTTTTGCAATATAAATATATAACCAGACAACACTTTCTTGTCAAGAAACAAAATCAATACGAAAGAAAGTTATTGTTGATGTTGTTGTTGTATGAGTTTAATACCAGTTTTTACTGTATTGAGACACAAAAGAAAGGCATACACAACACTATTTCAGGGTAAACAGAAAACAGCTCTATTGTAATGTTCTATCAGTACCTAAGCAAATTCAAGGTGATAAAGGGGCTTTAACGTTTGTGTCACAGGCATCCTAACTGACAATATTAAGTTGTATAACATACTGAATTTGCACAAGGATCCTTCTGATTTAGGCAGCCAGTCCTGGCTGTAGTTTTCCTTAGGATTTTGTAACTGGAGTTTCGGGAAACGACAATGACAAATCAGAACAGGCAAGCTCCGAAGCAAACTGACCGAAAATGAGAGGAAATTGCAGGATCCAGTAATTGGTTATTTGACCAAAGTAATTTACGCTACAAAGGAAATGCTGAGCAGATATTTGGAGATTGACAACTATTGTACTTGGGAGGTTGGGAGATGAGCTATGAATATTGTATACATCGCGTAGAACTTTCCGTTCAAGATTCAATTACAGCTTCGTTTCACTGAATACCGGGTTCTCTGATTGGTAGTAATTGACTGCAAATGTAGGCTGAATGCACGACGACAAACGTTCAGCCTCTGCATTGTGACAAGAAAATCTCGTTAATTTGAAATTTACTGTATTTCTTTCTCACTACTTCTTTATTTTGTGAATATAAAAATTATCGGACTTGCTTGAAATTTATTAAGTATTAATAGAAATCCTTGTAATTTCTACATGGATTTTTTATCAGGATGTAAATCAAAATGTTTCTACTCATTTTAAAGTTTAAAAAAACAAACAATGCGTCAACCATAGATGGAAGTCATGGTTTAAAATGCAATTTATTAGGGCTATTTCAAGAGATTAAAGTTCATGTCTGTTTTTAAGGTCCCCTACCATGTTTCTATATTCATTAAAAAACATATAAATCTGAAACCATAAAAGAATTTTTTTACATGATAAAGGATATGAGGTTGTTTTTTTTCATGAAAAATTGGGGTTAAAAAATGAATTATGAAATTTTATTTCCACAAGTAAAGATACCATGTACAATATTGTACCTATAGCACATTGTACCTTAGTTTCTGAAAAAAAAAGAAAAGAAAGTAAACATTTTGTCCCATCCATTCCTTTTTCTTGAAAATCTGAGTATTTCTTGATCATTATTATATACTAAGGCCTAAATAAAATAAATATTATACTATATATATAGTTTAAAATAAATTATCAAATTGGACCAGAATTTTTTCAAAACAAAAGTTCTTAGTTTAAAATAAAATGTCTAAAAACTCATTGCTAATTTTACTTTAAAACTACAGCTATAACAATTTCCAACTATTTCATTTTGAACATCAAAAGAATATAGATCTATATATCATATGAAACAAAATATATTGTCATACCTTTTAAATAGTTTCAAATGTTATGTGGAAAAAAATATCATCTTCAAGTTAAGAAACATCAAAGTGAAGGCTATCCTGCCTCAAAGCAAAACAGAAATTTTGTCACATTCTTGTCTGTTCTAGAGAGGTATTGACTTTCCCTACATACCTGGAGGCTGGGCGAGGAATAAAAGAGAGATTCCAATCTCTGACAATCATTTGCATTTATGACTTAACGTCAACTATCATTTCCAGGCTCTCGAGATTGAAAGCTCCGTCAAATAGGATAATCATGGGATTTTGTTCGTCACAAATTGCTGAGAGAAAGCATCGCGTTTAAATTTTCGTCTGTCTTTATTAAGAAGAAGAGTGACATATTAGCCAAGGCTGCTTCATTAAGCGCAGTACTCCAGTCAAAACCAACATTCATCGTGTCGTATTCAATATGGCCAAGAGGCATTCCAGGACTCTTCCATCAATTTTCTCTCCCTACGACTACGATAAGTAGAGATTTAACCAAGCGATGCTTGTTAGCAGTGATATTACAGACGGACAAGAGCCCTATCAGGTAAAGTCCAAGGACCTATTACCGTTCACTCTTAACGTAAGGTCAACACTCCAACAATCTCCAAGCTCTCTACGCACTCTCGACACGTCTAACAACCGTGGAAAACTCTCACCTCACTCATTCTTAATGTTTGTGGTAACTAGACCCCACTTTTGTTTTATATCAGGTACTTTTCACTGTAACATGATTACTGTTATGTTATCGTAGAGGATGTGAAGGACCATCAAGGTGCTTTTAAGTCCGAGATGGGACTCGACGGTACTAGAGCTGGACTAATCTATCAAATTCTCCTTTCTTCAAAGATGAGTAGCCAAATAATTGCATAAAGTGGCTTTGACATGTTCTCCGTTTGTGTAAGTAAGCGGAACATCATTTTTCGAAAATACAATCGTCAAACATATTGTAGTGTAACTATGGCTGCTGAAGAGCTTCATGGAGTGGTTTAACTTTACGTAAAGAAGAGGTTAACATGAGACTTAGACAGGTGGATAGTTAATTAAGTAACAAAGTATTACACAAACAAAATCTGCTGCAATCTCAACATGAATTGTTTAAAGAAAGTTAAGATTGAGTAAATTAAAAAAATCGAGATTTACGCCTTGTTAAGTATGTGAAAAGTACAGATTTCTTTTACAAGAAAATGGTGTTTGCTTTTCCCGTTTGCTTTGTCTCTGAAATGGCAATTATAACGAAACAAGACTTTAATCTCAATACAAAATGTCTGAAGTTTGAAGTATGATCATTAACATTTATACATAGGTTTCAATGGCAAAAAACGGTTTTGGCATTATAAAAGACTTAAAAATAACACTTATTTTTTAAGGCATTTATGCCCTTTTGGTTAATTTTGTGCAAAGTTCGGCAAAAATTATGAATAAGCCAGGAGAAACCCTGATCTTTGTTATCATCAACAGAGATATCTGCCATAAATTAACTGCTTGAACATGACTAGAAATGTGTCAGAGAAAACATGCATTACACAAATGCATGTCCATCTTAGTGGGTGGGCTGGTATTCATTGTAAGACAATTTTATCCTAAGGTGAATATTTTCTATGGTTATATCTTATGGTTATTTTTTTTTAATATAATATTTTTCAGAATTTTTTACTGATACTAAAAAAATATTCCTATTTATGTCACATGCTTCTTTATCTAATTCAATTTAAGATATTGTACTAAGTCTATCAGAGAACAGAAAAATGCTTACAATGCTTGTTTTGTGAAGACAAGACATGAATATGAGGGAAAGGTATCTGTCAACATACATGTATTACTAAATAAAATCAAAGTGTATCACTATTTTATCAGTTAATTTATTTCGCTATCCGAGAAAATTCAAAGTCAACACGAGTTTTAAATTTTGCTAATGGGGTTTGGACTCGTGATTTCCTTTGCTCTGTCTCTAGACCCCAGTTCCTCTTCTGAAACTTAAGCTTTGCTATATATATTGATTATTATTTCTGTAAGGCTTAATGAAGCTTGGTTTTTTGCAAAAAGGAAATTCTACATG
>JAUMHA010382473.1:1211-12377 GCA_032359765.1 Saxidomus gigantea
AGGCTGTATAAAGGCTGTATAAAGGCTGTATAAAGGCTGTATAAAGGCTGTATAAAGGGTAACATGGCCATAGTCATGATCTAACCATGTATATGCAATCATGGTCTAACTATGTATAGGCAATCATGATCTAACATGATCTAACCATGTATAGGCAGCCATGATCTAACCATGTATAGGCAATCATGATCTAACATGATCTAACCATGTATAGGCAGCCATGATCTAACAATGTTTATGCAATCATGGTCTAACCATGTATAGGCAATCATGATCTAACATGATCTAACCATGTATAGGCAGCCATGATCTAACCATGTATATGCAATCATGGTCTAACCATGTATAGGCAATCATGATCTAACATGATCTAATCATGTATAGGCAGCCATGATCTAACCATGTATAGGCAGCCATGATCTTACCATGTATAGGCAGTCATGATCTAACACTGTATAGGCAGTCATGATTTAACCATGTATAGGCAGCCATGATCTAACCATGTGTAGGCAGTCATGATTTAACCATGTATAGGCAGTCATGATTTAACCATGTGTAGGCAGCCATGATCTAGTCATGATTTAACCATGATTAGGCAGCCATGATCTTACCATGTATAGGCAGTCAAGATTTAATCATGTATAGTCATGTATTTTATACTTCAATGTATGAACCATAGTAACTCAACTTTTACTTATGCATTTCAGGCAGAAAAAGCTAAGCAACTACTATACCAAGCTAAATATGGGAGATTTGGTCTTGGCGACCCATTCTCTGCGATGCAGCGTGATTCGGACAACATGAGAGATAACACATTTGATGAGATGGCGATCAAGTCAATGTATGATAATCAGCTGGGCCAGCTTGAGAACTTGATTGCAACGCAAAGAAAGGCCCAAATGAAAATGCGAGACCAGATGATTATAGGAGAGAAGAGGTACCATAAGGTAAGAGCAGTTACAAATCCAGGAGTTAGATAAAAAGGCTACAAATGTATTTGAAGCTACTGAAAGGAGATAAACAGTCATACATATGTTTAGTACTCAGTTAAACAGTTAAAAATTCAATGCAGGACCCTGCCTTATAAATGTGTATTTTGCTAACTTATTGTGTGGGATAGAATAATAACTGTAAGTGGTTGATTAACCAGTTGACAAATTTCTCTAGTAAACCCTCGGTGAACTTGATAAATTTGAAGCTTATATACCATTGTTGCTGTAGGCAGGTTGGTGTTGCATGCTAACACACAAGTAATACTAACAGCTACATAGATTTGGACAGTCTTGTCTGTGATTGCCTGATATAGTTAGGCCAAACCCTAAAATATGTATGTTTCTGGTCTCTGCCAAAATATTTAAGGTAGGTTAGCTGGTGTTGATATATACTTGCCTTATTTCTTCTACAACACTTGAAAAATTGTTCTTTCTGATCATTTTCTCAGAAAAAAATTTAAGGTTGGCAGTGAAATGTTAAGGGAAGACCAGAAACATGCATATTGTTGTTTCATTTGGCCTTACAATGCAACATGAAAACAGTTGTAAGATATTCATGTTTATTACCAGGTTACTGTATTTTCCTAGGTTCACAGTGAGTTGGAAGATGAGAAAAGGAAACATGCTCAAGATACAGCTCAGGGTGATGACGTTACGTATATGTTAGAGAAAGAAAGGGAACGCTTACAGAAAGAGGTTGGTCATTGTGTTTACCTCATATATATAATACTGCCCTTTCAAGGGAGTTTTCAGAGGCTAAATAAAACACAACGTTACATAATAACAAGCATAATATTCAAGTCCTCTAGATTCAGTCGAAGCTTTAGAAACAAGGATAATTTTGCCAACCTTTTGTAGTTCTGACATTTTGTCTGAGATATCATTGGCCAAATCTGTAATTTCATTGTTAATTTCTTTCTAAAACAAATTATCCCCGAGTTGAAACAAAGATGAAAACTGGCAGCTTTGCGAGAGTAGTTTACAATAGTCTCCATCCGGGACAGTTCCTGGTCATATATGGAAAATATTACATAAAATATATCAATTCCATTAGTATGTTGCTGAAGCATTGGTTATGGTTTGATATTACATGTGAATGTAATTAAATTAGAAATGAGATCCAGTCCTTCTTGAAACTGGTGATATTTAATTTTCTGAGAAAATATGACACTACTGATAGAGACTAATTGCTCTTAGCTAGACATCTATGACCATTGATGTAGCTATATTACATTGGTAATGATCAATACAATGAGATGTTGCGGAGCTTTTGCCACCTTGTTAAATACATTCTAGAACTGGCCTGGACGACTGATTGCAGATATTGTCATGTATAATGATTTTTAGTCTAGTTGTTTCTGTGATGTCAGAGTGATCATCACATTATTTGATTTCTTGGTTGTGAGTTTGTTTTGTCTGAAATCTTTTTGCAGTACTTTTAAGCTCGACTTTTTGAAGAAAAGGGGAGCTATCCTACTCGCGTCGGCGTCCACATCTGCTTTGGTGTCACACTTTGGTTAAGTTTTTCGTACCACCTCACTTTATTTCAACACCCTTTAGAGGTATGGCTTTGAAACTTACCATGCTTGTTTACCATCATAACATCCCCTTAAAAGACAAGAGTACATAACTCTGTCAAGGTTTTTGTCAGAATTATGGCCCTTTTTCGACATGGAAAGTGCATTGAGCTTGGTTAAATTTTTCGTACCATCCCACTTTATTTCAAAACCGTTACAGATATTGCTTTAAACTAACCATACTTCTTAACCATCATTACTTCCATCCACAGACAAGAGTACGTAACTCTGAAAAGGTTTTTGTCAGAATAATGCCCCCTTTTTGACTTAGAAAATACATTGAATAGGGGTAAAATCCACTATCGACTTAACCCTTTGAAATATTGCTTTGAAATCTGAAATACTTGTTTGCATCCCTCGTCATAGGCAAGACAAGGTAACTCTTGTCAATATTTTTTTTTATAATTAAGGCCCTTTAACAACTTTTGAATCTCGTTTAAGTTTTTCGTACTAGTTTATTTTTTAACTGAACTGTTTGAGAGATTACTTTGAAAGTTGGAATACTTGTTTACCATCATGATCCCAAAACATAGGCAGGAAAAGGAAACTCTGTCAAGGATTTTATTTGAATTATGGCCCTTTTTGACCTATAAACTCAGTTAACATTTTCATTCTTGTTCACTTGTTGACATAACCATTTGAGAAATGACTTTGAAAGTTGGTGTACTTATGTATTATCATGACACCTATCTGTAAGCAAGAGAAGATAACTCTGTGAAAATGTTTCTTGATTTGTACTTAGAAATTCCTAGTTAAAGTCTTGTGTGCAACTGGCATTGTCATACATTTATATCATCTACTTGAAGTGTTAATCTAAACTTTTCTGTAGTATTCAGGGATATCAAACATTTGTGTTTGATAACTCTTGACTTAATATCTTGCTACTTTTGTCTTTTGTTTATACAGATCCTTGTTTTGCCTTTAGCTGTCAAAGTTTTGTTTTATTGGCAAGCACTAAAAAGTCAAGCATGCTGTCATACAGACAGCTCTTGTTTTAGTGGCTGTCTGTCTGATGGGGACACTGAGTTGTCTGACTGCATGGTGTAATCAAACAAATTCTTCTTTTCAGATTGACTTTGAAAAGGCGAATCAGAAAAAAATGGAAAAAGACATGAAGAAAACATTAGCGAGTTTAGAGGAAGAAAGGGCTAACTCAGCAAAACATAAACAGGTTGCTCTTATGTTAATTAAGGAACGGAAAAAGCTTGTCGAAAAATTTATGCAGGAAAAGTACAAGGCAGATCATTCAGATAGAGTTCTTCAAGATGAAAAGAGTAAGTCGATGAATATGGCAGAGGGGCTGGTCCAAGAGAGCAAGAAATCGTTGAAAATGGAAGCAACGATGGAACGTCAAGCGAGTGAGTTTGACTTAGAGCGAGAACAGTTGAAAAATAAATTGCACCGAGAAGAAGGTCGTAATAAAGACTTACAAGCACAGATTGATTCTTTGACGTGGCAGTTAGAAAATCTGCAGAAACAGACTCCGGTAAATTATCAGCCAAAGGAAGCAGTGCATAGTGTTGAAATAAAATCAAGTGTATCTTCGCCTCCAGTTAGGTTATCTAGTGAAAGAACCTGGCCAGCAATGACAGTCTCGGGGAAAGGTGGTACAGGTATCGTTGAAAGGGAAGCTGGTCTTTCACCTAGAACTAGTTCAGCTGACTTGAATATTCGTAAACGTGATAATATTAGGTATGCAAGTCCCCAAGCGGTTTCTATAGAAAGGGGACACATTCAGTATAGTGATAATATAGAACAACGAGTAGCCCCTATAGGGGCTGTTTCAGATCATAAATTATCATTAGACACCCAGGGCAGTCATAAGCTGAATGTTTCGCCTGGAGGGCCGTCTGTTGTAAGTAGCGGTGGAAGAATTACGGTGCAGACAGGAGGTCACATGACAGGGTCTGGACAGTTGTCCCCGAGGAGAGGCACGAGCATAGGACGAGGAACACCGCCTCCGATACCACCAAACAAACCTGTGTTAACTACAACTTCAGCAACCAAACCTGTAATGTCCCACAAAACTGCAACAGTTGTTTCAAAGGATGGTAGAGCTATTGGTTCTAAACCTGTTCATATACCAGTGAGTGTTGTTCATACTACGACTGTCACAGCCTCTCCTGGCAGTCGAACACCAAAGCGTGAAGGATCGCCGTCAACACTTCGTAAACCTACACAGGTTTGTGTTAATGCTAAATGAGGGGCTAAATCAAGGGAGATAATTGAGCGTGCAAGTTCTTCCCTAATATTAACATTGTAATTCATGCAGATAATCATTTGTGTAGCTATGTTGCTTATTATGTAGTCTTCTAGATAAGGAGGCCGTAACAGGCTTCCAATTTATTTATGTTTTGCTAAACAGAAATACACACGTCTTCGTTACTATAGTAGAGTAGTAACACAGCTTCCAAAACTTGCAATACTGTGTCATTTTCGAGTGGGGAAAAACTTGTCATGGTGCATCCTGTCTTTCCCAGCCACAAGATGTGTAAAATTTCATTTATTATTTTAAATACCTCTTCAGAAATTAACAAAACTTTATCAAAGTTGATGTACCCTGTAACATATAGTTAAAAAGTACGATATGTCTTTTATGGTTTAACTAGATTTTTAAGCCATGTACCAAACATCTCCATAATAATATTGGCTTACATGTCTTGAAGAACTGTGAGCAGTGTTAAGTTGGAAAAAAGTTATATCTGCTCCACCCATTAATGCACATCAGCAAATCACTTGTCATTGAAATTGTTATACATTCTAAAATAGAGAACTACAAAAAATGTATTCATATACTGGTAGTATGCTAAAGCTGCTAAGTATGTGCAAGTGGCACGCATGTGCAGATCCAACATGTAAAATACATTTTGATGAAAGAAAAAGACGATTATTCTCTGTAGTAAAAAAGCTTCAAAATAGGATTGTTTATAGGTACTAAACATTAGCTAAAATTCATTCAAGATATTGTCACTTTTCATCTACATTTGCATCCCCAATTATCTGTGGTTAAGTTTAGTAGAATGAATAAGTGGTGGTAAATAAACACACATTTACATTAAAGGTCTAGTTGTAACCGTGTGTACAGTATTTAGTACTAGTGTTGCCATCTAAACTTTTGTTCAAGAATTAGTATCCTGGTACGGCATATATGCACTAAGCTTCCTGCTTTATTTGCTTTTATCTCACAGTCTGAGCTTCTAGTTCATTGTCTATTTTGAAACATTGACAATGAAATTAAGCAAGGCTTTAACTAGGTAAATAGGTTTTTAAATACGCAATTCATGTAAAAGATCGCGGCAATATTGTTGGCTAAAGGCAATTCACAATGTACATGTACCACTTCTTGAAAGCTGGTTTTGATATTACATGTGAGTTAGACCTAAATGGATCTGAATTATATATACCTGATTTTAACACTTGCACATTTGCACATGTCACAGGGTATAAGCACATAGTTTAACAGTGAACAGTGGTGTAGGTCTTATATACAAGCTTTGTCACTCAGATCTCTTTTACTTCAGATTTAGAAAATGATGTTATTTATTAGTTTTAACTGCGCAAAAATATCTTTATTTACATAGGTGATTAATTCTGTTTTAGAGTTACGCAAAATATGATGTACTATGTATATCAAACTGGTTGAAGCCAAAGATTTAAATACTATATCTTTCAGATAATTTTTGTGATGTTTGTATCATAAAACAAATGTTTTTGGCCTGTCTGAAGGTTGAGCTTACTAGGTTGTTATAGATGTTTTACTTTTAGAGCTTCGCTTAGTGTTGTGACGAGAACAATTCTGATTGTGTAATTTTAATACAAGGGAAAGTAGTCAGTTATCTGCACTTGTTTTACAAAAAGCACGGTTTTCATGGCCGAACAACTTACAAAGAAGTAGTAGCGGAAGTGATAATCATGTTTTTCAGCCTGTTAATGTGAAATAATGGCAGGTAGATGCATATCAAGATGCACTCACTGTTTAGATTCCAGGTTTGATTAACTATGTAAAGATGGAATGTGAACTGTTGATATATATGGCAGTTTTGGTAGAGGTTGATGTGTCTTGCACATTCTCAACTTTTGCCAGTTTATTCCAATAAACTAAAACACATATGAAGTTTTCTGCTCAAATTCTGTGTACATGTGATGTTGGTATTCAACCAGTAATTGTCTTAAAGCAGCATGCAGGTATGATTTCAATGTAATGTCCCAGCACTATAAGACAAGATGTCATTTCTTACACTTTCTCCTGCTGATAGTAAATGATTCTTGCTCTGTGCCATGTGTAGATCATGATCAGCCTGCACATCTATGCAGTCTGAAGGTGATCTGCACTGTTTGCCATACAGTCAGAACACTGTTTCCCAGTGGGTGTTTCTTTGAAAAATTAATGGTCCATTGTGAGAAGTTAAGAGCTGTACAGGTTGAAACGTTTGTAAGTTTTCGTTAGTTGGTCATGTTTTAAGCCCACTGCACATACATGTATAGAAGGGACATAACAAGGATGTGCTGTTAGTGTTATGGTCCCTAAAATTATTTTTAGATGTCAGTCAAATACAAATTTTTGAATTGAAGAAGTGAGCAATTACCTAAAATATGGAAGAAATTGTTCAGGTATTTGCTTACATTATATTCTTGCAATGCATCTTATAAACTGTCCACATGTTCGTAATATATATTTGGATGAAGAGTGATGATAACTGACTACTTTCCACACAACTGTTTTATACATTTTTAGGGAAAATTTCTTTTTTTTTAACGTAATGAAGAAATTCTTCATTTGTGTGTGTTTTTATAAAAACATATTTAATTAATATAAAGCATGTATTTTACGTGTCAGTTTTGAAATTAGAAATCCTAACATGCTAGTCTCGTGACCGTTACTGGGCATTGTTGCAATACATTGTATAACATTTTTAAGATCATAAAGAAATGCAAATAAAATGTTTCTGTAGCCTTCATGTGTGTCCCAGTTTATATGTGTTACACCTTCACTCCAGAACTGTTTCAGCTTTGTACACGGAATATGAACCGACCTTTCAGCACTTTCTTTAAAATATCGTTAAAATGACATCATATATAAATGTTTTTCTTGAATTCTTTTGCAATAGGGTAGAAGGACATATTAGCACAATAAATTTTTGTGAAAAAAGTTACGTAGAAAATTTTGAACTGCGGAAATTAAAGTTACGTCTTCTGTCCATGTACTTAGGTTGTCACCTGTGTCATCTATTTTTGTCTTCATGTGATGCTAAGTGTTGATGATTCTCAGAATGTAAACAGGTCTTCATTAAAAAAAACTAGACTGCAACACTTGCAGAGACTGAGTAATAAAGTTGGAGTAAAATGACCTCTTCTTGAAAACTTTCAACCAGTAGATGATTATAAAATCTGTTTTTGGAGTTCTGAAGTTTCTTAGATTTTGTTAAAAAAAGTCCTGCAGAAATGTCGTATAACATTTAAAATATGTCTGTATATATGAACCTGGCACAACTAACCGACTTCATACTTTGCATCTGTGTGTGACATTTGTAGCTATAACACACCATGTCAGAGTGGCACAAGGACACATTTAACTATATGATGGTCATTACATTACTATTATGTCAATTTTAAATAATGTTGGTCATAGTAAGTCAAATTGACATGATTTAATCTATGAACACATCATGTCAAATTAACATAATATTGCATATTGCACCACTCCTCTATTCAGGAAACACTACTTATGTCAAATTGACATGATGAAGAAATGACAACATTATACATTGCCTTTATGTTATTAACATGGTGTAAAGTAAAATAGCAAATAATACTTAAATATTCAGTTTTTGTTGGCAAAAAAAAAAACACGCACAGAAAAAATATCCTGTTAATGCCCAATTAACAAAACCTGTTTCGTCTGTTAGTTTAAAAAAATAAATTTATAAGAGAAAGATTTGTAATTGTCCAGAAGCAAAGCTTTTGTCAGCTGATTTTCTATTCAAAATAAGTGAGAAAAGGGAGACCACTCATCACTACAGACATCATTTCATCATCTAAACTATGGGTGAGTTCAAATAATATTGTCGGTGTTCGATGTTGTATAGCTGCATGGTTTTCTACTCTGTCATCCCTATGCTTTCGTAATGGACACTTCCATTTTGATGTTTGGAATGTTCCATAAGCAAGCAATAGGGGTGAACAGGTTGTTTTGTAACATCTTAATTAAGTTTTGTAAGGAAACTGTGGCATCATTCTTATAGACAATAACATTATAGTAAAGAACTGTTCAAACATGGCATCTATCTGCATAATGATCTAATCTTAAGATATTTAGGGCTCAATACAAAATAACATATGAAAGTCTCTATTCTTTTGTATGAAGACTATATTCATAATTGGATGTATAATTTCTTGGACCATTCTAACAGTAATGCACAGCACTGCACTCACCTTGACAATGCATCACAACCTGTGTTTAAGTTTTGCATGCAGCCCGAGATCTCGGAAACCAGTGAGCGTACGAATTTGAAACTGCCCAATCAGATGCATGATTTCTCTTATCGAGTTGAGTAGCCTAGCATGCTATGGTTAACTCTGGTTGCTTTTATGAGGAAATCAGTGTTTGCCAGATACGATTATAGAAATGTTCCAATTTCTATCTTGTTTCTCGAGAATTTACCAGTATAGTAATAGTTAAAAGGTGCACACGTTCTGACTTCTACAGGGACAGCTTCTACAGTAATAGTATAAGCCTAGTTAGTTAGTTAGATTAGTTTGTTAGACATTACAGTTTATGAAATTATTTGCCAGATTGAAAAGCTTTTTTTCATACCTCTCATGAGAGATGCTGACAGGGAGATGACGACTGGTTTTCCAGAGGTTTAAGGTTCAAACCCTGTAAAGAGCAGAAACTAACCACTGTTGAAGATTCCAGTAATATTGGCTTGTCTTATTAAACAAATTAAATACGCACTACTGGTATTTAAATTACTTGTCTTGCAATAAAGCTTACGTAAGAATAAACTTATGCATAATGATAATTTAAATTTCAAACAAGAATACCCTATAAATCTTGATGAACAAGCAAATTAGTAGTAAATCATTCAATTTTGCCATAAATTCAATGGGCTACAACAATGCTGGTCATTCTTAACAGTTACAGATGATCTTTATAAATTTGTTATATTAAATTTTGTGAATTAGGAGGAGTCCTATCTATTAATTCATTACAGTGGAGAGTAGTCAGGATAGAAAAATGCTTACTGTTAACACAGATACTCCCATATCTATTAAAGTGTTTCTCCTCTAGCTGATATTAACACCATCTTTTGAGTGAACAACAACCAGTTTTCATTTTAAAAAGAAATAACTTCAGTAAATAAAATGTTTTGATGTCTCTTTCCTCAGTTAAGAAATTCTGTTGACCTATAGAAAGTACAATAACTGTACTTTAAAACTTGTATAAACGTTAGTAACAGAGACAGAGAGTAAAGAAATGATAAATATAAACCTTTACTTCAAGCTTACCACAAGGTCTCCAACTTAAACTAACATTCAATGCACATTCCTTACTTGTTAGGGCCAAAATTTGAGAGATCTGGATCAGTTCATTTAACCCCACATTCATTTCTTTTTTTTTTTATGGGAGAAGTTGCTGATACTTGTTTATTTCTTGTCATGCATCCCAAATTTTGTTAAGCATCGCTAATGATTTGTGCATTATTTTGATTTTATGATGTTTTGTTTAGTTTATTCTAACAGCATGATTTGTGTTTGATGTTGTTGCATGAATTATTGCTTTCAGTTTTCTGATGATCCCCACCCCGTGGATGATGCCACTCCCTATAATGAACATGATGCAGGCAGTACCCTCGTTAATTCAGATTCATTTGATTTTCTTGGCCAAGAGATGGCTGACCTTCAGCAACTTTTAGTTTCCATGGTAACAGGTAAAAAATGCTTTTTTTGCACTCCTTTACATATTTATTTTGCTCTTTCTCTCCATGTACATATAGCTCACTACAGCTCAACTGTTGTGACTGATACATCTATAGCTTTCACATAACCAATAGTCTTCCAACACATAAGCAGTTTTAGACTTTACCTTATTCATACTATTTGTTTTAAATACCTAAAATTATGACCATGAAATGGCTGATGCTAGTAAAACATCTACAGCCAGTTTTTACTAAGGAAAAGTGCCACTTTTGAGCCATCTACTACTTGATGTTGTGGACTTCACTTTCAGTAGACTATGGTTTTTTGCCTAACAGTTTTAGTAAGTACTACGAAAATAATCAGTGGGCCATACTTGAAAAATGTGAAATTCCTGTGAACTTTGATAAAAAAACGTTTAGAAAACTGCCTTCAGGGTCAAATCATGAAGGTCACTGATATGTTAACTCCTGTAACCTTACCAGACGGTCATGAAAAACTTTAAGGAGATCTGTTAAGGTTCCTTTTTAGAGCAGTTAGGCCTAAAAAAAAAAATGTTTGTTTCAGGTTTCATGTCCCAAAAAAATAGGGTAGGTAGGTAGGGAACTTTTCTTTTTTATTTTATTTTTTTACTCTTCTACTAACCAAATTCAACATAAATTTGAATATATTTATGCTAA
>JAUMHA010382495.1:0-12376 GCA_032359765.1 Saxidomus gigantea
GAGTGAACTCCAGCGAAACTAACCTTTATGAATACCAACTATGACTCACCTGAGCGATCCATGGTACCGTTAGGCAAATCACTTAAATAAGTGTACTTTGAAAAATATCTTTAAAATGATAAGTGAGTTATTTTGGCGGAGAAAATACATTTTGGGAATATGTCACTTGGAGGACTAACATTGATAGAAACTAAATGCTAACTAACCTATGTCATTCAAAAGAAAATTAATATGGTTATTTATGTTACTGAGGCATCTTTATGTTGTATCCCCACCTTCTCTATGACGTATTAATAAAAGAGTGTCGTCTCTGCATTCGTACGAGCACCAACAGTCCGCTTACGTAGTGGCGAGTTATATATCACAAATTCCTTTACAGTAACAATAACAGTTTCATATCACTTCCCTTTCTTACATTCTGAAGGATTCGGTTATTTGTACATTCATTAAAGTCCCATGATCACATTGATAGATAAAGGTCATTCCAGTCAGTAACTTTAACAGTTGAACGTATAGTAAGAAGACTTTCAAATGATCTTATGATACTTCATCGTCACTTCGTGACGTCACAAAATAACGGCACAATTTCTAGATAGGTTATTGAACTTGCCTTCCGCCATGTGAAAGACTTTTCCTACAAATGTATGTTTGCACTTTGAAATGTGAATTAATCATTTTATCATCATTCCTAAAAATGTTTTCTCTTTCATATGACCGCATACGAAATCTCATGCTCCCTTGATACACGTACCAATAATTGTCGTAACCAAAGCCCTTATTAAAACATTCGAACCGATGTAATTTTTCCGCTTTGTGATTTTCTGGCAGGTTTGCCCTTTTTGGTGTTTTTATTTTTTTTATACAGACTAAGCTTACTTCTAACAGCAAACCGAGGCAGCTTGGGGTACCTGTAATGAAAAAAAAACGTTTTTAGTTATGCAACATTTTATTATCGATAACAGCACATTTGTTGGTAGATTATTTGATAGCGATTTTAAAAACGCCCATCTATCAATTAAACGTGGCTAGTCTAAGGATACTCATTCCGGCTTGTGAGAGTTCTGATTCAGTCAATACACTAATTAAGATTGTGTTTCTGTAAAAAAAACACGAACAACTATTTCGTGTAATGAAAGCCTTTGATAACCGCTAAAACATGAATGAGTCCAGCGAAAATCAACTGCAGAATTTGACCAGTTTTGCATGATGATTGAGATATTAAATGCGGCCCTAAATTCTAAATGACGTTATCATAAGTATGGAGTTAAAATAATGTAAGATCTACAAAATGTTAGATGATACAAGCTTAAGTTATTAACCATATGACGTTTTCAAAATGCCACTAGCTTGACTTGTTTAAAGCTACTACACAAATAATACAGCTCGTGGCCTGCAGAACGAAAATAACCAGATAACAAAATCCGCATAAAGTGAACACCAGACACCATACGGGTGTTTAAAGTATATTATATGGACCGTATGACACATAAGAACGAGTGTGTGCATCGTAGATTGCTACACAGCTTATTTTACACGACAAGGGAATGATGTGAGCTGAAAAAAGGGCCACAATCGGTGGAATATGGATTTTATAAGCAAAATTATCCACTCATTCTGCTCGCAAGCACTTCCCCTGGACGTGAAATAGTTTCAATAACTTTTTTGTTGGTAAAGATGCAAGCATGAAATAATGGTTTGGTGATAGGTAAATAATTTGGCCACATCTTGATTCAAAACACGTAAAAATGTTACTTACCATGAGATGAAATATTTCCGGCCACCAACATCCGACTTTTTTTTCCACCAGCTAACATTTGTCTCGATTAAAGTAAACCAGTAACCACTTTACGATCTACCCCCTGTCAATATTCATTGGTAAAATGGGTAGCAATGTTAAATTGTTTGTTAGCATTATTTAATATTTCTGCTTTAATTACAATCAACGTAAGTTCTGTAGAACTCTCTGCGAGAGCGTAAGACTCAATCCAAGTTAAAACCAAACACCATTTACCTATCTACAGTTGAGTAAAATAGGTTAGTGCTGATATAGATCTTTGAACAAAGAAAAAAAAAGAACAGCCGAGGGGCGGATATTCGAACCTTGACCCCCGCAGTCTCTCTGTGTGTCTCCTTGTGTGCATTGGAAAAACAATCGTAACCACTCGCTTAACTGTTAATTAGATGTGTATAAGTGTCAATCACTTAGGTCAATAATTCTATATGTTATCTGGGTTTAAACCAGTCGGTGTCTTCCAGCCACACGTCGTCGGCTTGACACGAGAATGACTAGTAACGGATCAAGCGTTCTTCCCTGTTTAGTTTGTATAAAATAAATACGTAGATAAAACATTTTCTATAGGCTTTTAAACGACTTGCAGGTATAAAAAAACACTCATTTTCAAACACACTTTCAACGACAATTTTATAAGCACTCTTTTTTTCTCTCCAGAGTTTCCACTCAGCGTACTGTGACTCAGGGATATTTCACCTAGGCGATCAACTTAAAGACGTGCAATCTATTAAGTGGAACGTACTCAACACTTTGGCGTCAGGAAACTATGCCAGCATCACCCTTCTGAAGTAAATGGAAAGTTTTTCAGTTCATACGAACTTATTTTTAGTTCAATTACGAAGAAAACTATCGGTGCCAACAGGTGAAGGAGGCGCCATGGTGTAGGTGTAGAGCGTCGGACTCCTAACCCATAGATCGTGGGTTTGAATAACGGTCTTTGATCGCGACGTCCACAGGATTTCTTTCAGCGCAAGTTCTTATCAGATTTAAAATTCCAGGAAGTAGCCATCGAGCGTAGTTAATTAAAATAAGTAGAGCTCGATACCCACCGCCAAAGGTGGAAGGATATTGTTTTGGCGTTGTCCGTTTGTCCGTCCGTCCATCATGAGACATAACTAAGGAACCAATGGATATAATGAATTCCATGAAATTTAAAATAAGTACACACTAGCATAATGCTGCAGCGCATGCGCATCTTTTGTTAAGATTGGCTTACGTGTAGTATATCCAGAGTTATTGCCCTTTAATTGTTATTTTTTTCTATATTCAATATGAAAGCATTAAAATTCTATATCTCTGGAACCGGTTATCAACATTTGATTTTAACAGGCGCAAATTATTTAATAAATACTTTATCTTATATCCACACTCTGCCCCTGGAGTTTTTGAAAAATGAGGCGCTTTTCTTAGAAATTTTAGAATTTTTGTTTTCTGCAACTTATACAGTAGTAACTTGCAACAACTGAGTTATGTGTAAAAAATAATTACCCTTCAGAGACGAGGCCCATTTTGGTGGTGAAATTTTAAAAATAATTATTTTTTCTGCAAAGGTTCGTCAGAATTTTAATTTATTTGACACAAATAGTCAATTTTGTATTCTCTAACACCAACACATTTAGAAACTGGATTTTTCAGAAGAGATGTAATGCTTACAGAAAGGATGTAGTGCTTTTCTTACATAATTATTCTATATATGAACTTAAGAATTATTGTTGTCTGAAACTAGTAACACGGATTTTATTAAACTTACAAGAAATAAGTTCTTTATGCCTGCAACTTGAAGGAAAAACATATCCGCTCGGAGATGATGTGAAATTTCAAAAATGCTTCTTTTTCTGAAACAGACAAACCAATACACGTTCCAGCCAGTCTACGTTGTTTTTCAGTTATTTGTTTCATTTGGCGTGGGGAGATATAAATTCACTGAATTTACTTGTTTTACGATATATGTAAAATGATTTAAGGTGAATGCGCCTCAAATATTTTGTTCGAATTTTCGCATTAAATTTACACTGTGCATAATTGAAGATATTTCTGATGGAAATCCGCTTTCATTGTTTTGATATCTCTTACAGTTTCTATGCTGTTGTGCTTCAAACATTGCCACTGACGTCACTTTTTGCACAGAACGCTATTTCATATTATTCCCCGAGTTTTGCTTCACCGCTCTTTTAATTTTAAATTTATAGACAATATAAAACAACACGCGCATTGCATTTAAGACGTTCTTTAAAATGGTATAAAATTTGATGAACAAATTTCGACACTTGAGACGCTAGTCGCGATTATGTGACGTCAAAACGGTAAAATTATATCAGTGTTTTGCTTAAAATTTTGCCTTACAATTGAAGTTATTAAAAATCAGCTCGATGAAAAAAACGCATACGTTTGATATGCTGTATAAAAATTATTTAACAATCATTTAATATTTTTTTTATGATAAAAAAGATGGGTCACCGACTTACTATTTTTACTATTCCACGAAATTTTACCCCTACCCCAAACGTAGTTTTGACGTTGTGATGTACTGGGAGTTACTTTGCACGGTTTCTTTTTTTGCACAGGGATAAGTTAATTTGTTAACAGGCTCATGTTTTTCAATAAAGCAATATATATTCTTGGATGTTAATTAGGTTAATGTGATCTTTGACCAGTGCTTTTCTATAGCGTTTCGATCGGATTTACACCCTCCCGTCATGTACATAGTAACAATATACGGTACCATACCTGCAACTCTATTATGATTAATTCAGATGCTCCTGTGGCGACTTGATATGTATAACAAATACTTCTAAAGGTAGAAACATTAATACAATATTTCAGTATTTCCGTGACCGAGATGGGTGCGAACAACCAATGCAAGATCGGATATAGACACATAAAGAACAAGAATTTATTATGTAAAGAAAAACTACATTAGTTGCTTATCTGATTATTCCGTGGTATTTTTATTTTTCTCATTTCCGTCAATGCAAAAGAAGGAACTCGTGGAAAAATAAAACACGTCATATAAACAGCGATATACAAAATACATTAATGAACAAAACTGAACTCTCTCTCACTTGCATGTTCAGTTTGTGAATGTTTGCTTGTGATTAGCATCTGTTAGTGTTAAATGATATTTAATTCGTATTTATCTTAGTATAAGTAATGTTTCACCTCCTCACTGTGAAAGCATCGCCTGAACGGGGTCTGTATTCCCCATTCACTAAAAGCGTCATCTGATTACAGTTTGAAGTATACACAGGTCTATATTAAGTTTTTAAGCTAAGTAGGCATCTTTGTGTTTTCGAAAATATCGCGCATCCTTTCATAACCATACGTATTTCTTTGTTCTCCAGTGTAAAGCACAAGCATACGAAATCTCAATTTAAAGTATAGGCTGAAAAGACAGCTAGTAACCTTTGCTTGTGGAGATTGAGATCAAATTCGCCGCCCTTAGTTTCACGTGCGAGTCTTTTGTTTTAAAACAACAGATAATTTGTTTTCGCTCGATTTTTTTATTTATCGTTCTCCACACACACACTATAATCAACCGAATCACTAATAAGTGGAAAAACCAGCGACTTTTCATCAGTGGTACACGTATTATGCGGACAAATTAACCTGACCCTGACCTTTTTGCATGAATATATCTTCCAGCGATTACTCCGAATAAATAACTTTCCGTAAGTGCGAGATGATGGATATTGTAGGTGCGTTAAAACTGATTGATATTTTCCTTATTACCGACGATAAAGGTTGTGTGAAGAATTCAAGTCAAGCAGCATGTGGGTTCGAATCTTTGAAACATAATTTTCGACATGTAGTGCGACTGAACCGTGGCGCATTTATACTCTCAGAAATTCGCGCTGAAGAAGAGGTGGTTAATAAACTGCAGATGTGACATAAGCTTATAGCATTTATTTATCGTTATATGAAATAAAATTATATGCTTTGAATATTAAAAGTTTTAATTATTTCATTAGCTAGTCTGATTTTTTAATCACACTAGTTTAATTACCTAGTAAGCTACTTTTTTCTTTGATTGTTTGCAATTCCCGGCCGACCCTGGCACTCTTCCCCGGGTAAGCTTGCCAATGCTCCTGACAGGCGCTGGTTTAAGAGAGACATATGCATATACACGGGAATCCGGGTACCAGACCCTAGCTCTAGGGTTATATCGGAAGGTTCCAAGCCCCGTGATTATAACTCGAATCAGTTTTGTGCTCAAACTTTAATCAAAATAATATTAAAACATTTAATAAATTCTTAGTTGTGTCTAACTTGCTTTCTATAAGAATTTAAAATGACTTTCAAAATTGCTTTAATCTCTAATTATCTAAAAGTTTTATAATCATGGGGCTTGGTTAATTTGCACGAGTGATAAACTCATTCACAGCTTAGCACATCCCATGTTTCCTTGCCGGGGATCGCACTCTGGTCTTATGCCACATAGGCCAATACGGAGTAAAGTGAACGGTCTCATCCTTATCCACATATCTACCAATTTATTTCTCTTTTGAAGTTGTGTAATGGTTATGTTTTTTTTTTAAATAATCAATAGATACATGTAGCAGTATTTCCCTTCTGTTTATCCCTCTGTAATGTTGTTGTCTTTCCATTATTTGTGTACGTCATTTTAAGCACTACACATATGAAATATTTGGATATAAAACTTGTGACCGAAAACTGATTTGCTATCCCACACTTCCAACCTGTGATGATTATGAAATATGAAAGATAATTTAAACGACCAAATTAAAGTGAAGGAAACATTTATTTCTTACCTGCCTTTTCGAACAACCGGACACGCTATTATTAAACATGGCGACATCCATTCACTATGACTGAAAGAGGTCATTGTTATCGCACGGAAAATCAAACAAAACTATGCATTTTGAAAAATGTGTTATAGTAAACGATCTGGAATGAAATAAACATTATGTAGGGAGACGCCAATGTGTCGATGTAGAGCGGGTGACACCCCATTCTAAGGTTGCCGGTTCGAATCCCATCAGCAGAATTTGACCGGGACCTGGTTAATTACTCCTGTCTGTGCATCAACTGGTCATATTCAAGGAAGATTCCGTCAATATTATAGTTATTATGGCATGCAAGATTATGCGACAATTGATTTAAATAATTAAAATTAAATAAAGTAGATATTTGATTTTTCAGTGAAGTAGATATTTTATTTTTCAGTATGTATATACATAATCATTATTTACATACTGCTTATTTCATGTCTTTAAATCATTACTATTTTGTTATAAACAGTATTATTTTATCTGAAAAAGTATCAAGTTGTGCATAAAACTTTCATTTATTTTAAGGACACATGTGAAAATTGCATATAAACGCTTTTGTCAGACATGGTGTAGGGGTACGAATTGGTAAAATGACGAAATACTCGAGTCGGTGACCTCTACTTTTTATAATGTCAACTAATAGCAAATTTAAAATAGGTTTTACAAAACATATGGAACTTTAACGTTTTTTCATCGAGCCGATTTCTAACAAGTTAAATTTTACGCTAAAATTTTAACAAAACTCGAAGTCATTTATTTCCATTTGACGTCACAAATCCGTGCATCGTCAAACTTTTTACGTCGAATTCTATATCAGTGTATAGATCTAATTCAAAGATATAAGATAAAATCAGTAGGTTGAAAATATATAACAACGGCAAAACGCTACAGCTTGAAAACCTGCTGGCAGTGTAGGAAAGCGCGGTGGTAAAAAAGTGACGTCAGTAGCTATGTTTGGAGTACTACTGAAGAACAAGTTTAAAAGATATTACACAAAGAAGGTCCCTGAGCAATTGGAAATATGCTGAAATATACATGGTACAAATGTGAGAAGAAAATTCGAAAATTTAATTTGAGGCGCATTCAACCCTAAGGGGCCTACAAAGACGTTATTTAAAAGTAGCTCCTTTGGCGATCAGCTGAGCATTAAATACTCGGTATTGTACTTTGGCTACTGTGACAGAGTTAAATATATATCTTTTGATAAAAGCAAGGCTCCTAAGCCCGTAACGTCGATGCCTGATATGCGACATTATGCGACCGCTTTCAGGAGTATAAATTTGCTCCGTTCTGTCTGACCGTTTGTCTGTCGCACAAAGGCTAAAATGGGATGTGGGTATTGCCGAAGATATGTTATGTTTTAAATAGTAAATTATTAGTATTCCGTTTCCATTAAGGGGGGCTGCAGACTGCACACCCTAGCTAGGTCCAAAACTGAAAGAAGTGGAAAACAAAAATATGAATTTATGGCCAGATATGCTTGAACAAAATAGAATTCTTTTTCTATCTTCAAAGATTAACTTTCATATAAAAAGCGCTGCGTTTTTCATCATATTTCACTGTTTTTGGGCGGTCTAACCTAGTCTCATGTGTACATTATGTCGACAACAGCCTCTATTCGGCCACCTCTCAAAGCTCACATTGAATCTTCAGGTATTTGACTAGAAGTCCAAAACTACGCTGGGTCTGAGAAGTGTCAAACCAGGAATGTATACAGGATATTTGTTTGTTTAGAGTGGATATGGAATATATCTCAATCGAGAAGTGATGCACTTATACTATTTTCTCGAGCGCGAAGCGCGAGTGAAAATGTGAAGATTGTATCACTTTGAGTTGAGATATGTTCCATATCCACTCAAAACAAACAAATTATCTTCTTTTATTTTATGCTAACTATTAAAAGAAAAGCTAAATTATGTATATGCAACATTGAAAAAAGAGTTCCGGCAAACCTATATCACTCACACTGTGACTGATATGATATCTATATCGTCACTCTATATTTCACTGATAGAACACGGTGATAAAATAAAAATGGGTAGCGCTGTGGTCGAGTGGTTTACGCTCTGGGCTACCAGCCCGAAGCTCCCCGGTTTGATTCCCGGTCGGGACACTGGAAAATTCAGAAACGCTTTTCCATCTAGAGATGAGCTGGTTAGAAACCCGGAGGTATTCTCGCGTGTATCGGTGCTTTACCTTGGGGTCTATTCGTAAAAGAGCTAGGGTTTGATACTAGGATTCCATTGTATCTGCTTCAGTCTTTAGGGCCAAATGGAATAAGAGCTTCCTCTTTTAAGTTTATTGTGTTACCCTTGGTACTTGTACTGAAACAGAATACATTTGTTGACACATATCTACAGTCACTGCGATGGAACCTGTATATGATGTTCCAGTGATTTTGTTTGTTACTTGAGCTAGGCGACTCATATGAGCGTTATAGGGCCATCGTGGCCGTTTGATATCAGTTACGAGTACAGATACCTGTGAGTTACCAACTGATTAAAGCTGCAACTATTATCTTTATATTTTCAAATAACTTATTTGACTGCTTAAAACATTTATACGAAATATTGTAAAATATGAATTCTGTGCTGAATGGTGGAATGTTTGTAATTAATGTAACATTTAAAATTCCAGGTACACATGCACCAAGACGTCTAACGTGTACACATGCAGAATGAGAAGATCTAGTCGCAGAATAGATTATAGCAAATTATGGATCCAGTAAATAAATATACCCTGTTTCCATGTGAATTCTGTCAGCTCGCAAATCCAACTTTTTGGGACGAATTTCTTCAAAGATCAAAGATTCAGCAGGTTCGTCACATAATATCTCCACCCAGCTAAATTTTTCCAAAATAGATTTGCCAGTCTCTCAACATTTAAAGTGTCTTTAATAGTGAACGTGGTTACTCTAATTGAATAGCAAACAGTGCAGATTATGATCGCGGTTGTCAATGCTGATCTACAATGGCCACAGAGTCAGAATTGTTGCCACCAGCAGGGTAGGAGTAAGATACTAGTATGCCATTCGTAAACATAACTAAACTTAAACTTCTCTATATTACCAGTCCTACTCGGTCGTTGCTAGAAATTAATTCTACTGTATTTGAGATTGACGTTAAATGTCATTTGAGTGTATTTATTTTCAGTTTTAATAACTTTATCAGTTGATTCATTTTGAGCCAGTGATTCAGAGCGAGTGATTAGGATCGATGAATGTCCGTCATGCGTCGGTCGTCCGTCCGTCCGTCCGTACATACCCTGTAGACTTAGGGGTTTAAGGTTTAAGTGAAAACTTAACATTATGAAGTTGCTTGAATTCCTTCCGTCATGATGTCTCCCATGAAATAGTCAGAATGGGAGACACGTTGATGTTGTCCTGTTTGGATTCTGCCTGTCTGTTTGATGTATTTACTATAACCCCTATACGACTAGGCCGATTTTAAACAAATTTTACACGAGCGATAAGTACAATATTAAACTTTTCATAATATTAGCATGTTCCTGTTCAATGACTTTTAGCGGAATTATTGCCCTTGATTTGTCAAATTTAGGATCATGCTCTGGGTGTTTTACATGTACATGCTTTACTCAGACTATACGAAAAAACTACAAAAAATATTTTGTTGGAAATGATTGACCAATTTTGTATCCACCGCCAAAGGCAGAAGGATGATGTTTTTGCGTTGTCCGCCCGTCAGTCTGACCGTCCAGAGCCATAACTAAGAAACCAATGGATAGAATTTCATGAGACTTAAAATAAGTATACAATAGCATAATGCCACGGCGCATGCGTAACTCGTCATGATTTCCTTAGTATCTTCAGAGGTACTGAAATTTCATTGTTTTTTTCTTATATGAAATATACTTTAAAATTCTATTTCTCTGAAACCAGTAATCAAAATTTGCTCAGATAATGCAATGATCATTCTTTCTAATGTCAACCCCCTGCCAAAACCCCAGCACCACCTCATGGGGGTGGGGCCAGATATTCAATTTAAAAACTTTGATGAACATTTAATTAATCTGAAATCGGCTATGAAAATTCAATTGTAATTGACTCAAATAATTTAATGATCATGCCTTCTAATTATTCATCCCTTCAACCCTTGCCCCAACCCCATTCCACCCACACCCCTTGGGGGATCGGGGCCACATATCTAAAATATTTCTTTCCAGAAACTATAGTAGTGCTGATTTAATTTAACTTACAACCAAGTTTCATATGACTGTAAGATGCGGAAAAAAGAATTACTCCTCGGAGATGAGCCCAATTTTAAAAATTTATGAAATTTTATTCTGTTTTGTACAAGTAATCAATTTTGTACTCTCTAACAACGGAACTTAGGAATTGACTTTTTTCATAGAAATGAGACTCTAAAGGGGGTGCAGTGCTTTTCTTACATATTCTATATAGAAACTTAAGAATTCTTGTAGTATACTGATTCTATTTAATATACAGTTTCAGTTCTTTATGACTGTTCTTTATGACAGTAACTTGCAGAAAAAATTATCCCTCGGTGTGGGGTGGTTAAATTTTTAAAATTATTTTTTTCTCTGAAACAGTCAAACAAATAAACTTTCGTTTGGCGGGGAATATATATTCTCTGAATTTGCTTATTCATAATAATTTCACAAATCTGTGGTCACTGTGCTAAAATTGAATTACTGTTATTGAAAATACACTAACTGTTATGGTCAAACACTTGGATAGACATTGGGTACATTGCATTTTATGAGTTCATATTCGGATGTTTGTCTTGCGTTTTGTGAGCTTGGGTGAAGGGCACAGGTGAGCGATATAGAGTAATGACGGCCCTCTTGTTTTTCAGGACTTCTGGATGGAGGGATTTCACGAGTTTCTGCTCCTGTTGAAAATGTGAATAGTGGCTATATACTTTTAGCGATAGACGTCATCTAATTGATCTGATGTTGGTTGACTAGCGTCGAGTATTGGTATTGTCGTCTGCAGACTGCCTACAGCTTAAGCTTGTTCTGTTTTAAGTTTGTGAAACTGTATATCATATTCCAGATGTAAATGTTAAAGGCCAATGATCACTTTGCAGATTACAATTACTCACAGAAAGATGCCTGATCAGCAAAATTTACTGTTATATGTACAAAATGTCCCTGACCATGCTTTTTAATTCAAAAGGAGATGTTGTAAATATAGCTCAATATTTTTTCAATCATATTGCAAAAAACAAGAAACGCTTTCTAACAATATTTTTTCGCGAAGAAACGACACTTATAGGAAAGAAAAACATACATTTACATTGTTTTCCTCTTAGATAGAATACAATTTTTATTCTACCTGTAAACTAATTGATCTATCCGAGCAAACATTTCGAGATCACGGGGCTTTAAACTATTTTAATGTATATATTACTGTAATATCATGTGGGTTATGTTCCATATATTGACAATCACCTATTAATACACTCAAACCTGTAACCAAAGACCACTGACAGGAAGAACCAAAGCAGTCTTTGTTGACAGGTGGTCTGTATTAATAGGTGTTTCCACTGTAAACGAATAGTGCACGGTTCTTTATTCGCAGGGTTGTCTTTAACCAAGGTTCGACTGCATATTGTATTTTTCTGCTCTACATTTAAATCCCAACTTTATTGTTTGTAATAATGTATGTAAACACAAATAAGTTGTTTTCAAGAAGAACATATATTTAGAAATGTCTCTAATAATTCGGTATCCACGAAGGTTTTCCGGAACTTCAACATGTACGATTATGATAATTTTACCGATGTTTACTTGAAATTTTGGCTGAAACTTT